>JAVJHS010000418.1:0-38886 GCA_032873175.1 Leptopilina drosophilae | reverse complement strand
CAATTTATTTCTAATTTTTTCTGAATTATCCCCACAATTACAAACCTATTTTTAAAAATATCACAATTCTTCTTCAAAATTCAATAAACTTTTAAACACTTTTTAAAAAAATCCTGTTCAAAAAAATTTAAATTATCCTTATAAATAATAACAAATTCTTCGTCTGGAAATTCAAATTATTAGCAAAGGAATTTTAATAAAATTAGTTGTCAAAAATTTTTAATTATCTTTTATAAATTAAAAAAATTCTATCCTAGAAAATCAAACTATTTTCAAAATTCTTTTTTTTTATAAAATCTTATAATATAAAATAATTATTTTTATTCCACTCGGTCATCATTTAATTATTATAAAACATGAAGAAATCGATTGCTCCGAGTCGAGGACTCTAAGTGGCGAGCGAGATTTTTTCACTTTTTATTCAATTGTCTATAAAGTAGTTTAATTTTAAAAAGGTTTGAATGTTGAATTCTATATGAAGAATTTTAATTCTTATGGAAAAATAATAATGAAATATTTATTTGGAAAAAAGAAGTTATAGATGTTTATTTTGAATAAATTTTTGACACACAAAACTTTTAAATAATCTTAACCAAAAAACATTTTTTTTAAACTAAAAACTTTTTTTCCCGTTAACTTCAATTTTTCAACAAAAAAAAAGTCGAAAAAAGTCGCGATTTCCTTAGAAAAGTAGAAAAAATTCGAAAAAAGTTGCCTACTAATCCGATCCCTGGACTTGCGAATTCTACCATCAAGCGATCGCAAAATCTCCAAATTCACGAAATTACAAAACGGGAATCATTTTACACAATAAGTAAAAAGTTTTTGAAATTTAACTGTAAACTGTCCCAATTATTTTAAAATTTTTAAATACTTAGGTTGAAAGATTATGCCTATTCCATATTATCATCTTAATGGGGGGGGGGAAATTGTTTTTTACGGTAAAATATCATTAAAAAATTACCATTTTTGCCTCTCATCCCATTTTTACTGAAACTAAAAATTCAGTAAAAATAGAATTGATAAATAAATTTTCTCAGTGTATATAATTTTTTTTATTTTTTTCCGTGTAATACGAAATAAGAATAGAGGAACTGAAAGGTGGGTGGGGATAACTCATAGACGTGGCTGAATGTAAGGGGTAAAGGAGATAAAAATGATCACATCGACTAAAAACAAATAAAAGCACTTTGAAAACGTGTGGGACAGACGGAGATATTCTCAGAGTTATTTACAAACGCAGATTAGAGTAACCGAATAAGCTCAATGAGAAGTGTGAGAGTCTACAAGGGAACGATGAAATAAGAGAAGAAGACCTAGATAGGATGTGAATCACATAAAAAACCTCAAACTGTTTTGGTGCTGCTCATTCAAATTAAATCTATGCTACAACGAAATAGAATGTGACGCCAAATACGGGGAGTTATTCAAGTTTTTTATACGGGTTCAATTTTGAACTGAGGTGGGTTTTTAGTTACACTTTGCGCATGTGCGGAAAACCTATATGTTTTCTAATTTATTCTCAGCAATAAGTCATCCAGTTACGAATCAAGGAATTTCACTTAATACTTATTGACGCATATAAAACTCCACATGTAACGTACTGGGCATACTTAACCGCTGATTCCATGTACAATTATTTTTAAAAATGATACAAACTATCATTAAAATTACGTTTCGTTGTTCTTGTGGAAATGCCCAATTCTTTAAACAATATTGTTACTGTTTTTTATCATATATGCTAAGCTCTTTGTTAAAGTAAAAGAATATGGACAACATAACTGACTTTTCTCGACATCCCAATTTTCTTCTATTTATAAATCAATGTATATTAATTAATTTTTCTTTATTACTTATTAAAAATTTAGGCATCGAAAATTAATATAAATACTTTTTTTCTCTCCAAATTACAAAGACAGAAGTGACTAGATCGATTCAATTTAGTTATGAGTAACTTCTTTATTATTCAAAATTCACAAGAGTATAAATACGTAAGTATATAGTGGGAATTTAATATATCCAGACGTCCCGATTAACCGGATTAACCGATAACTTCCATTATTAAACAATGATTAAAAAAAATAATTTCAGTGTTTACGCGACAAACAAAGTTTTTTATTAAATTGATTTGTCAAAATTTTAATATTAATTAATTTTGTTAAATAACAATCCCACCGAAAATTTTGAAATTTGATTTTTCGTTTTTTCTTTTCATTCTTCAGACTTCAGGAATTTAAAAAATTACAGTTTTTTAAAAAGTCACATTCGAAGGAAAAGCGTAAATATGCATCAAAGGTATTTGGACCATCATGACGACACAATTTTAAAACACATGCTTTTCCTCTAAATTATGACGTCACCATATATTTTTCCCTACGTTAAAATTTTCTAGAGGAAACGCATTTTTTAAAATATGATTAAAACAACTTTCTACGCATGTCATCTTTTCTTTAATTTTTCATATAAACTTTTCAAGATGCAACTTTCTTCTTTGACCTAGAGTATGGAAAAATCTACTCAACAAAATAGCCAAGTTATTGACATTTATAAAAATTGAAAACATTGAAAAAAAATGACATATTGGTTACTTTTTGTTAAATTGATAATGCTGCGCAGTTAAATATTTAATATTTATAATTATAATTAAATATTGATAAAGAAAAAATCCGCTTGCGGAAGCAAAAGAGGTTCGTGACATGAACAAAACAAAAATCTCTACTTTAGCTTGTGCAGCCTGTTTTTTCATTTGATTTCGTCAAGGAAATAACTTGACTGGTGAAGTGGCCCACCTTTAGTATTAAATTGTCACACAATTAAACTAGTATAGGCAGAACTAAAAAATTTAATGCATTTAATTTAAAAATTAGCTTGTACACAGTTTAATTGTGTAAAATTTAACCGCGGAAATTTTTTTTTTTTTATTAAAAGATTTTTTAAAATTATCATGTAGTGAGATTTCCTTTACAATCATGCACGCGGCAAGCAGTTTAAACTCCATCCATCTCGTTAATTATTTTTCTATAAGAGTTAGTATAATTATACTATTTTTTATGTATACAACATTGTTATGTTAAATAAAAGGTTATTTTTTGGGACCCTTAGCTTCACGAATATGTCTGAAATTTTCAGTTTGATTGGGACTTGAAAACGTTATTTTTTTTGGGAACAGATAGTTGAAAGGCGTGTTTGTTTTGCTTTAGAATAGTTTAGAAATGTCCTAGTGTGAAACGGTAAGCATGTGTTATTTCTCCTTACCCCGTTGATATCTAAATTTATAAATACTCGAAAAAAAGAATCATTAGAATATTAGCCTTGAAAGTTATGTATGAACTATGTGATTCTGAAGTTACTTTATGAATATGATTTCTTAATTCCATTTATTTTAATTGAGATGTATGTCCGCAGCAACGGAAAGGACTAAGATACGAAAACTTATAAGATTTTAATGTTTTTGGTCATTTTTTCCTTAGAATAATGGATTCTTTTGTACTTTTTTGTAAAATGAAAGAATAATTTTTTAATAGGGATATTTTATATGTAGTGAAGTTTTGTATTTTTTCACTTTTGAACATAGCAAATAAAACCCAATTAGTTTTCTACTCTCTTAGGTTTCTTTCTTCTTTCGTTCGAAGCGCCACCACAATTTGTTTCAAAGAATACATAAAACCATAATTGTTAAATGAATAAAAAGAATTTAGTCGTACAAGCACCAAGATGAGTGTTTACTTTGATTACTAAAAAACTTAATAGTTTAAATTAAGTCAGCAATCAGTTGGATAATACATTTGTGAGTCAATGAAATTCCACTTTTCACTCGCTTCTAGACATTAATAAGAGTCAAGATGACTATTCAATATCTTCAAGAGTATTCTAATATAGTCACTCTCAATTTTTTGTATCTTTTAATTCCAAAAAATACAAAATTTCAAAGCTTTTCATATATTTAGTGGGAGGTATACAGAGAGGGGCCTATCCGAGTAGGACTATAGGGCCAGCCGTTACGGAAAAAAGTTAGTGACGCTATACTGGAATAATAATGTTAGGCGTCACTACAGGTTAAAAGCAGCTGATAAAGAATTAAAATTCATCTGTTGTAATTTGTAATAACAAGTGGGACAGACAGATACGAAACTGACTTATTCGAAGCTATTTACTATCCTGAATTGTATAGAAAAACGACATGAGTTGAATAATAATTGTGACAGCCCTTTTTTTTACATATTCGCTTCTCCTCTTCACACGATTGTATTTGGAATACCATGTCAGTATAGAAAAGAAAAAGAGACAATTATAATAATTTCAAACCTTTCAGCGTTTAAAATAAATTTCTACTACATATATAAATTGTACTCAAAAAAATTGTCATCTCGAACTATATGTTTCTAACAATTAAAAAATATGTTTGCATGAGATACTCAGACACAAAGGAACAGTGATTTGAAAATATCTATAAGTTAAATATTAAACAAAATCATACTTTTGTTTGTACATCTGCTCAGAAACTTGAGAAATTTAAATTTAAATTTCCCGTTTTCAAGAGTGAAGTAAAATAGGAAGAATCAAGTAAGATTCAAAAATGCTGGTGCAAAAAGTCATGCATAACCTGTCCACGATATCCTGTCGGGGCAATCACTTTATATAGAACCTAAAGTTCCTTGCTGAACGTTCAATATGAACACAAATTTATTTACATTCTTCTAAAAATTAAATTTTTATTGGCAATTATTTTAGCTTCAACTACAAAAAAAATTAATTACTGAGTTTGGCGAAACGAGATAATTATATTTTTTAAATAATTTTTTTTATGATAGTAATAGTTTTTGATAAAAAAACTTCAATAATAAAAAAAATATTTCGTTCATATTGAACGTTCAAAACTTGGGATCATCTTAAAATATAAAATCAGTAGAAAAAAAGTCATAATACCGAATGTATAGCATTGGAACACTAACTTATTTAGGTCGATAAATCGTATTATTAACAATAAAAATTAAAAATGTAAAATAACTTACAAAGGACTATCGTAGGAATTACATTAGTTTTGGGTCACTATTCAATATTTTCTAGAAGAAAATTTTATTAATTTTAAAATAGTTTTCTTCAGACTTGATCGAAAGATAAATTTTCTAAATTTTACAAGAAAAATAGACTGGGACCCTAAACTAATGTGTTTTTCTCTGTGAAATCCTGTTGAACTAAAAAGTTTTTGAAAAAAATCCAAAAAATCAAAAATTTGAATATTGTTTTTTATTTATGTCCTTACTTATGATAATATTTTTTGAAGCTTGATTTTTAAAGTCAATAGTAACAAATAACATAAAGTTTACGAAAAAAATGAGTAAAATTTATGAATTTTAATAATATTTTTTAAAGTTACAAATTTACAACCCTATGCACGAATTCAATTATTTTCTTACAATTTTCGAATTAAACTTCATCTCTTAATCAATTGTTTTAAAAATAATTTTCTTGAAAGTTCTTCTAAAACCAATTTATTTAAAAACAGAATCTCAATTTTTTATAATAACTGTAACTGTCCATTTTTATCTCTTATAAGGTACAATATTTTCAAACATTATAAATAATGAAATTATGACAATTAATTTTTTTGAAAAATATTTTTTTCCTCCTCAAATTTTTAATTAAGTCTAAAAAAAGTAAAATTTATCAAAAATTATGATCTGTTATTATCATTAATGTATATTTTGAAGGAAATAAAAACAAACAATAATTTTTTTAGTGGCAAAAAATATAAATTGATTATGTATCTTTGATAAATAATCAATATTTCGTTTCGTTTACTGATTGCAAACCACCCCTACTTTTAAAGGGAAATTAAAAATTATAATTTTTTGTAGGATGCTATCAAGAAACACATCAAAGCAATGGTTAAAAGTTAATAAAACAATATATTAATATCTAAAACCTATTTTAGTTTTCAGAAATCAGTTTTTAAGGAAATAATCGACGAGTGAGATAAGTGCGCGCGTAAGTTTTAGCAGAAAATCACGTAATCAGTAATTATATTATCGTCACTAAATGAGTTGTTAATTTATGGTTACATATAAACAATTTTATTATAATGTACTTTTAAGAGAATTTTTACTCAATTAAACCTCTTTCTCTTTTCATTCTAAATAGTCTGGAGCAGAAAGAGAACAAAAGATTTTTTACAAATTCGCTCTAAATCTATGTCAATATTAAACTAAAATTAAATTATATAAATATAGATATTTTACAGAAAATGCAAGTTAGTTAATGAATATAAAAAAAGATTCAAGCAGTGAGTTTTCTAATTTTTAAAAATTAATATTTAATTCCATAAATTCACATTGATAAATAAGAAAAGACTAGCAAATAAGAATATTAACTAATGACCATAAAGGTAACAAAATATTAACAACTACTAATAGTAAAACTTTTCCAAAAAAAATATGTTACATACAGTAAGAATGTGGTTTGAATTACTATTATTTAATTAGTGTATCTTTATTAAAAGTTTACAAATGACAGGACAGAGAACTTAAAAGGAAAGTGTGTTTGACAGTACTTTAAACTGTCTGTTTGGGCTGATTACTATGCCAAGAGAATGGTTCTCATATGTATCACCAAATTACATGGTATGAATAATACACTTGAGTTAAAGAATTTGCTCGGATTCTACTCAAACCATACATACAGGAAAAGTTATTTTACCTCAGCTGCTTATCGAAAGTAAATATTTAAAAACAGAATTTTTTTACCAATCGAAAACAGAATGTTTATCAAATGTTGTTTCGCAGTAAAAAGTGGAATAAAAATAATTACAATTATGTTGCAAAAAAGACAATTATAGAAAAATGTTTGAAAAAAACTAAAAACTACTTCTTAGTGACATACATGTTGCATAACGATATTGCTGTTGTCTATTTACACTCCGCAAGTTCAACACCATGTTTATTTCTCTCTTTATCTCCAAACTTAATAAGTTGAGAATTTCAACATATGCACCCTTTATGCAACTTAAAATAATAAGAAGCTTGGGATAATTAATGAGTAAAAAAACTCAGTCACCCACTGTTAGACAAAGCACAAACTGAAGTAGTACCGCAACACCGGGAATATTGAGCGCTTCACCCTGAACACCATCGAAAAGTAATCTTAAATTTTTCCATCTCGACACTGACATCTCTATACAGCAATTCGATGTTGTTATTAAAGCCACTTGCAATACACCTTAATTCCAGCCTCCACCTCATCAGCATCAGAAACAAAAAACAAACGTCAAATTATATATTCACAAGTCACCAAAATAGTTTCCACCTTTCTAAAAACATTTGGTTGTATAAAAAAACAAACTTTTAATGCATTGTGCAGATAGATTAGTCATATTTTCTTAGCTTCACCCAGTGTGACCTCATATATAAGATATTAAAATAAAATTCCTCATTATCGAAGAATGCTGCAGTATCAGGTCCTATCGAGAAATGAATAAAAATTCACAACGGGACCCACTAAATATAATAAACTTTTCATATAACAATAACACTATTGTAATTTACATATTTCACTACACATATTCTCAACTGCAAGCTACAACAAACCACTTACACTAGCATAACTACACATATTAATTATGTAGAGGGCACACTGAACTCTAGTAGGAAAAAGCGAACACGGAATTCAATGGAATGCGTTCTACACCCATGACTATGGTCTTTAAGGCCAACGCCAGCAACAGAATTCGAGGAACTCCGACTTTAGAACGTGTAGACATTAAAAGGAAAGTACGGGTATGTTTATATCCTTTTCTATCTTATGGTGTTTCTGGCATGTCTTGCGTTGGAAGGCAGTGAGTTGTAACAAAGAATAGAGGTCTCTTATAATATTTAAAGGTGACTTCATACCTCCTAATATTTTCCCTAACTAGAGAGCACAAGGGTGGGGCGCCGTAAAACTACCTTCAAGTAAAAATACGTGGTTTTGTTTACAGTAACAATACCTCGTATTATACTTCAAAAATTTTAATACACAATTGTAAATTTTTTTGGGGAGGGGGAGTAAAATACGTATTTTACATATGTAGAAAACCAGGTATTTTACGTCGTCAAAAACCTCGAGTGACGCGTCACTTCCCCAACAACTGAAAGAGCATAACAACTATTAAGTACTAATTCACAATTGAAGAATTGCAAGTTTACAACTAAATGGAGCGGTTACACCTCAGCATACAACTTGCCTGCGTTGTCTTTCTCTCAGCTATGAACAGAGGACATAAGTTTGTTTCACTCTACCATTTTTCCCGGTTATTTATTTTTTTTGTGAAATAGTAAGAAATATGTAAAGTGGGACAAGCTTATGCCTCAGTCCATAGAGGATAGAGAAAGGACAAGAATGGCTTTTTCCAGAATTTCAAAGTGACCGTACCCGTAACAAACAGCACAAGTATAAAATTCAAATCGAAAGAACGGACCCAATGAGTTGTGTGGAACCTCCACTACATTGTGATTCGGTTTGTGAAAATGTCAACAAGTCTCGCGAACCCTACATGTCAATAAATTGCGGACCCTCTGTAAAAAAAGCGTTCAGAATAAAACAAATTATTCAAACATTTCTTCTTTTAGGAGTGTTTTGAAAATTACCATCACGTCCGACATTTTTTAAAATCCAATATTCTTGCAATACTTGATAAGTAATGTATTGACTAATTAACATTAATTTAAATTTTTGAGAACTGTAAATTTGGAATTATTATACCCAGATAGACTAATTTTTAACTGTAAAAATTCATTGAAACAAGAACTAAATTTCTATGTTGATTACAAAATTGTTTAGTTTTAACTTAGCAATATGTCATTTTTTTCTCTTGTCAACATAACGGATAAAAGACGTCATGATTTTGTCGATCTATCCTATCTATCGAAAAAACAATTAGTGCTATAATCTTGACTTTAATACATGCTATGAAACCTTATGTTTTAAATTAGAGAGAGGGAAAAAGAAAACTTTTTTTATTATTTTTTTCAATGTTATGTAAACTTGAAAAAAATTTATCACTGTTTTTTAATGAATAGTTTTCACTTGGGTTATGTTCTAGCAAAAATAGTAAATTTTTATTTTACAAAAGTCACATATTATAACTTTAAGGCGGTGTCAAAGTCCGATTGGATTATTGCATTGAGCGTTCAATGGGAAAATCACATCAACTTTGACATCCGATCCCCTTCTTAAAACCTTTTTTACACTATTTTTCATAATTTTCTACTAAAGAGATTTTGAGGTTTTCAACGACATTTTAAAAAAAAGAATTTTTTTTTTTTTTACAAATAGATCCCTTGTATTTTTCTTAAAACATTTGTCTCCAGTTAATTAAAAGTCCTGAAAAGCAACTGTCAATTTTAAATAAAATTATCTTTCAAAATTTATGTTTTAATGAGTTTCTGGATAATTAATTCTGGCTTTATTACAGAGTATTTAAAAATCCCACACAAACACACGAAGGCCTTCCTGAAAGTTGAAATTAATTTTGTTCTGTAAGAACTATGGAATCTTATAAATTGGCGTAGCTCATAATTCTTGAAGGAATTTTTTAAAATATGCTGAGAAGTTACAGCTTAATTATTAGCGTCAAACTTAAAACAACGTTGAACGTTTAAAAGGGGAATTACGGTAAAACTTTATGAGCTTCGCAACTAGATTTTAAAGCCTGCAATCAAGTATTAATTTCAAACTTTCAGAAAACATTCGGTGCTTATGTGTAATTGAATCTACTATCTAAACAAAGCCAAGGAACAACGCTAAAAAAATTAAATTTCCAATATTTCTAATTGGAAGTTCTGATAAATAAAAATTATAACAAATACTTTCGAATTATAAATAAAGTTGATACTATTTTATAAATTTCTCATTACATAATAAACAAATCTTTGAAATTTTGAAAATTGTCGAGCAATCTAAGATGTAGCCCATTTTTTACATAGTTTGTAATATTTCATTTTTGTAATATTGTCGAAGCAAATTTTAATTTATCAATATATTGCGCTTACTGTTACAATATTAAACGAATCTACTGACCATCTTTATCAGGAGGTTTAATTAATCATGAATACATAGGTAAGCTAATCTTTTTATAGCGTAAAGATATTTAAACGCCATCTCAAATTAACATTATTTTTTTTAATAACTAAATATGAATCATATTTGTTACAAACAACAAGCTGGCTTTAGAATTCATTTGTATTCCGAGTTGAAAATAAATGTTTTTAAATTGTTAAGATGAATATGCATTTAAATTACTCTAAGATAGTGATATTAATATGCTATTCGATTTCTAAATAAAATTTTAAAAAAAAAACTTATATTAAGTCAATTAAACACTTTCACGTTGGAACTGTACCGGTGTCAAAAAGCATGACATCGATTCAGTTGTTTTTCCCGAGAAAAATTAGGATTTTTAATTTTGCTATCCTCTCCCATATACTCATCTAAAAAAAAGAAATTTTGAATTTTAAAATTCCTAGAAATTGTTTAATCATGAGAATAGTATTAAATGGACCAAATTTGAGGAAAAAAGATGGAAGCACTTTTTGTATATGTTAAACCCCTAAACCCTTATTTAAGAAAAATAACTTTTTCTTAGAGGGACAGTTACCAACAAAATGTTTAAAAAATTTTTAACTACAAATAAATAATATCGTTTCAATTAATATATTTCTCATACTAAACTTCTTTATTTTTTAAAAGGAAGAATAAATTTCGGACATAAAAAAGTTATCAAACATTGTTCTCTAGGAACACTGATATTTATTAGAAAATCTTTTTAAAAAATAATAAATTAAAAAAGTTATTGACCTAGCCACAAAAATTGTATTTACATTTTTATAAATTGACCCTTTTAGTGCCCGCCAGGGAAATTCTAGCAACTAAATGTTGTTAAAACAAGTTGTTACTCGAATGATTTTTGCGGTCGCTGAATAGGAATTAGAACTCCAGTCAGATTTTTCCAGAATTCTGAAAATTGAAAAATGGCAGACATTCTTTTCAATATTACTCAGAATTATGCATTAAACTTGTTACCACAAATAACAAATTTCACGCGAATATGAACAGATTTGGAAAAAAGAAATCTACAAATTTAATACATTGATTTTATTATGACCTTTAGATTCGTAATCGCAGTGACTCCGAAAACCCCCTGAGCAAGAAGTATTGAAGGCGAATTTGAGAAAGAATATGAAAAATTAGATTTCGTCGTTATTTTCTTATATACTATTTTACCCTATTTATAAAACTTATAATAATGAATTAATTATAATATTTATATGTAATATATATATATATTAGTTTATTTTTGTATTTATATATAGTTATTGAATTAATTATAATTATTAATGAATTTTCTTACAAATTAGTGGTCGTTGTCGTGATTAAAACAAAGCTAATTTAATTGGTTTAATTGGTTCAAATTATTTAAGAATATACTTTAAAGTGTTACATTTCATTGTACCAGAAGCACGAAACGATTAAATTAAATAGCACATTTTTTTGACAAAGACCAATTGGCACTCAGTTTCAATTAATATAATTTCTATAAAATTACATCTGTAACAGTTAAAAATGGATTACTAAACGTGTCATTTTCGGGACTCTTTTCTGACAGGATATTTTGGAAAAAGAGTTCTTCAAACATGGATAGACCAATAGCAGCGGATGTAGTTTATAATCACAGGCAACTCTTATCCGAGTTAGCTAATTTAATCGCCTGAGTAAGATTTTACAATTAATGAACTAGATTATAGCTTTCTTAAATTTTCGAATTATTTCTTATTAATTAATATTAACTATCGTACTAATTTAATCTAAGTGAAAATATATATCCTCCTCATAAGTCGTTTGGGTGTGAAAAAACTGGAGGATTGCCCAGTTAATTTATAAAAACCAATCGAGAGACGATGGTTGAAATCGTCGAAATCTGTCAGGGGGAGGGGGGGGCAAGCGACATTTATATTATACAAAACTGGTTTCGGAAAGACGTCAACAACAATATTATGGAATCTACTTAACATGGATTACGCGGTGCTAGACTATCCTCTTCAAAGAATCATTGTCGTTGTGTGATTCCTTATTTTACCGTATTCAAAGCAATGCAAAATGCGCAAACGCGTATGCATCGTTTCAAAACCTACTGGCCGGAAAATGAATGTGGCATAAAGTGGATAGACGCACAAAATAACAATGGACCTACATCAGTGGAAATTCAAGGATTCTTCGATTGTCCAGTCGAATAACTTTGAGAGCCAGCTCCTTTTCTACTTGCAAGTATAATTCAAGAGTCGGTTAGTTGTATATTTTTAATGGCCGGCGTATTCTAAGGGGGGGACTCTAAGTGATTTCAATTTCCAATCTTTTTAATATTGGCAATGATTGGTTTCAGGATACCAGGACTAAACGTGACTCGGTTATCGTGGCCAGAAATCCGAGCAGTGCGAAAAAAAGCGACCAGTTATGCAGAAACGTCTAAGACTTGGAATTGCTGTTATACATGGAGAGCAAAGGGAAGCAGGAAACACAGACAATGAAAGATGGCCGTGGCTCTCCACCTCTGCTTTTACATTTATCCTTGATAACAAGTGGAAATTGGGTGTTTGGCAGTTCCAATACACCCTGCTAAGGAGAAACCCCACCAAATAATTATGTTGTAGATGTTAGTGGAAAGATCGTCAATTATGGTGGTATTAGTGAGTTTATAAAGTCAAATCCCTTTTACGAAGGGTAACCAATCCAATTGAGTGTGGTCCCTTCCTACCTGGACTGGTAATATCCCTTACGACTAAACAAGCGGAGGCGGTTATTTCAACCTGACCATCAAAGATGTCCAAAAGATGTTTTTCGAGTTAATCAAAATTCTGTGTTTGACTTAAATCTTTAATACGAATCCATTACATTCCAAAAAATAGTCCAAATTCAAATTATTTTCAAAATTTACTATTTTCATCAAATTCCGCAAAAGAATTCAATTCTTTAAAAAATAAAAATTGAATCAGTCATCGAAGATTCAATTATCATCATTAAAAAAAAAATTTTATACTACAGTTATTAATAAAATAATTTTTAAAAAATATTGAAAACAATCAATGATTTAACCAAAATATTTATAATACAACATCTTTCACAACAATTCAATTGCTTTCGAAATAATAACATTTTCATGGAAATTCAATACTTTTAAAAAAAAATTTTTTGATAAAAATTCGTAACTTCAAAGAATTCCAATTATCCTCATAAATAATAAAACGTCTTCGTAAGAATTTGAATTATTTTCCATACAATTATAAATTAATTAATCGAAAAATTCTATTAAGTTTTAATACAATTCTTCGATAGAATCATTTATGTCGATAAATAAAAATTATTGCCGAAAATTAAATTAATTTTCATTAAATACACCTCATATTCATCACAAGAATTCAATTATTTATAAAATTGTATTAAATTTTTTTCTTGTAAAATCAGCTTATTTTAAAAAATTCTAATAAAATCGTTCGCAAGAAATTCAAAATATTATTACATAGACAAAATAAAATGCTTTTTTAAGGGAGGAATTCAATAATTTGAAACATGTTTTAACAAAATCTTAGTAAGAATATAATTTTTTCATGAATAAGTACAAATTTTCTCTAGGAATTCAATTGTTTAAAATAATAAATTTGCATAAAAATAAGTCCCAAGAAATGAATTAATTTTAAAAAATTTTATAAAAATTTCTTCGAAAGAATTAAAAATTTATTTTTATCATAATTAAAATTCTTTATCTTAAATTCTTTATTTTCTAATAATTTAAATAAACCATAAAATTTTTCAGAATAGGTTAATTATTAGCATAAATCCTAAAAAAATCCATTCGCAAAGTATTCAAAATACTTATAAAACTATTTAGTAAAAATCATTAAAATTCTGCGATGAGTTTTAACTACTTATGAAAAATAATTTAAATTTTTCCTAAAATTTCCATAAAATAAATTGAATTTTGGAGATGAAATTTTATTATTTATAAAAGTGGACTTGGAATTTTAATAATAATTTTTTTATTTTTTAATTTTCGAACACGAATTTGGATTTCAGCCGTAAAAATTTTTATTATCTTTTATAAATAATTCAACTTTGTAGTAAGAAATTTTTATATATAATTGAACTTTTTTCGAAAAAATTTATTTAATTTTGGTATTTTAAAATAATTAAATTCCAGTGAAAAATGTTATTACTACTTATGAAAATAATAAAATTATATTGAATTAATTTCATTAAAATTGAATTCCTCACAAAATTTTTGCCCAAGAATTTTTATTAAAAGTTTTTTTAAATATAATTAAATTAAAATGATTAAATTTTTTTTATTTAAAAATATAATTGAAATACTTAAAAATATAATTTTTTTTTTTAAATTTTTGAGAATAATTGAATTTTATGCGAATTAATATTATTTAATTATGAAAGTAAATTTAATTTTTTCAAATGAATTTTTATTCAAGTTAATATAAATGAATAGAATTCCCTTACAACTAATTTAATTCATGTTTATACAAGTAATTGAATTTCGGTGAAGAATTTTATTATTTATTAAAATATTTTTAGTATAATTGATAATTTACGCGAAAAAATTTTCATTAAAATTTTGTGTTTTTAAAATAATTGGGGAAAAATTCCTGTGAAAAGTGGCGTTAGTTACCTACTTAGGAAAAATAATTCTGAATTATTTTTGAAGAAATTTTATTTTAACACATTGAATAATTCAATTCTTGTGGAATTTATTGACCAAGAATTTTATTTTAAATACTTTTTAAAATAATTGAATTTTAATAAAGCAATTATATTATTTCTATAAAAAAATAAATGTAATTTTTACGAGAATTTATTTTAAATATTTGTGAATATAATTGAAATTCTGCGAAGAATTTTTGTAACTTTTAAAAAAATAATATCTAATTTCTGTTAATCATGAGTAATTTTTTTTTTCCAAAATCTTTATTTTTGTTAACGTTATATAATTTAACTAAAATTTTATTTATCAATCTAGTATTTACGAAAAATTGTTAAAATTATTCATATAACAATTTATAATTTATCAATTAATTTATGATAGTTTAATATTAATATTATTTTCATTATTATTTAATATTATTTATTAATTATTAATTATTCTAATTTTAATTATAGTTTTTTATGAAAATTTTACAGTTTATTTAAAAAGAAATAATTGTCTGAAATAGAAAAAAAATAATCAAGGTTAAGTATTAAAATTTGTGGTAATTATTCATATTTAATGACGGGCAAAAAAGATAAAAAAATTCAGTTTTTTCATGAATTTAAAAATTCAAATATTTTTCCAGTACTTTTAGTAAAAATCCCTGTCTTTTCCCTGACCTGTGGCATCCCCTAGTTTAGATGAATAGTAAAATACGTGGCAAGAATTCAAATTAATAGCAGTAGTATAAGTAATAAAGTAAATATTTTTTTATGAAAAATAAGGAAAAACTCAGGAAAATAAAATATAGAAAGAAATTTATTATTTATGTTTTGAACACATATGGAATTCGACAAAATGGACCAATTAAATAAAACGGAATTTTTAAAATTAATAAACCGATTTAAAAAAAAAAAATGCATTGGACTTTTTAGGAATTAAAGTATTAATAAGACTTTGTGTCTTTATTAATAGAAAAAGAATAATAGTTTTTATTTAATGATACAAGTGGCGTTAAAAGTGAGTGATTTTTTACGAGTGATGCAAATTACACGAGTATAATTCAACTTTAATCCACAAGGTGTCATACAATATTTTTTTCAACACTATAGATACAACTAAACATGCAGCATTATTGACAAATATTTACTGAAAGTTTGAGGTGGTAGTTTGGGAACTGTTAAATGAAAATTTTCTTGTAAGCAAAAAAAACAAAATGTGGATTGTAAATAGTTATTTAAAAAGCTTTATTTACATCGTTTCTCACTCCAAACAACACAAGAAATGTGTAAAGTAATCATTTTACTCACTGAAAATCACTTTACACATCTGAATTTCACTTTACGCACTGCTAGCGGTGTGTAAAGTAACACTTTACTCACGGCAATAAAAAGAAGTACTTTACACACTGTTTTTAGTGTTGAAAAATTACAATTTTAACAGGATTATGTGATGCAAAAATATAAATTTTAATATAATTATACGCACAAAACCCTAATATTATAAATTTTTACACTATCCTGTTAAATTCCTCCCTTTAGTTCTAATATTTAGCAACACGAAAAAAATCACTGTGATCCCCTGTAATAATTATAGATGTTAAAATATTGGTTGCAATAGGTTGTGAAATATAAAGTCGAAGCAATATTCAATACTTAATTTAACTTTTATATTCACTATTATTTAGTCAAACCTTTACGAATGTTTTAAATAAAAAAGAGAAAGATGTATATTTCTAATATTGATATTTAAATGAAACTAAACATTTCCAGGGAGAGACGATTGGTAGATGTAAGGTACAATCCTTTGGTCACCGCTGGCGGAAGTACTTAGAAGAAAGTGTGAAGCTTATAAAATTTACATTTCTAGCCACTCATGGATTACTTCAGTTCTTATGCACCCTTGGCTTATTGAAGAATCACAATCCAATCGATGAGGTTTGTTAAACAATTTTCATACAATTAATGTATGGCTTCTCTTTAACTAAACGTTTGGATTTTAATTAATTTTCTTTAAACGGAAAATTGTTATGAATTTTCCGATACAATTTAATAAATATATTTTCAGGTTGTCGTAACCTCAATACAATTCCACATGAACTACAAAAGATGCACATGTACAGGAAAATAAAAAACGTGTTGACATAAGCATTCTAATAGTCGAGGCTGAATCGCCGAATACACAATAAAAGAATCTATGTCTTATCTTCATTCAAAAATGTTTACCCATGGAGGATTATAAAATTTGGGATTATAATTAAAGAAAAATAATTTACTGTTTTAAACATTTTTTAAGAAATATTACACTCTTACTTCTTTTGAAAACATTTTAACAACATTGATGAATTAAAAACTGTTTGTGATTATATTTTAAAAAGACTAGTTTGGTCATTTGCCTATTCTTGTTCTCCTTCGAAGTATAAACTGTTTACCAGCGTTACATTTTTAATGGAAAAAAAAGCAATGATAGTAACAGTTTAATAAATAAAGCAGTGGATTAAAAGATAATATTTTATTTAAAAAATATTATTATTCTAATTAAAGTTATATAATACAAAAATTTATATGGTATAAAATATATAAAATTTTTTGTTCTATATATTTTTCAAAGCATATTTAATTAAATTCCCATATTATTAAAAAGAAAAAAATATTTTTAAATACTTGAAAATATATATTATAAAGATAAATGTCACATTTTTATATAATTATATTAAGTACATTTATTAAAAAAACTAATTCAATTAAATCCGTTTTCGCTTGACTCTTTGTTTGAGAACGAAAGTGATTTTTTCTGTAAATAAAAAGCACCAAGAGCCACCGTGCAAAACAATTAATGGCAACCACCTTGCAGCATACACCATTACTATGCAATTACTATTTACAACCCC
Source organism: Leptopilina drosophilae (assembly GCA_032873175.1). Taxonomy (NCBI): domain Eukaryota; kingdom Metazoa; phylum Arthropoda; class Insecta; order Hymenoptera; family Figitidae; genus Leptopilina; species Leptopilina drosophilae. The sequence goes on along the minus strand of JAVJHS010000418.1, from coordinate 21,277 downwards.
AAGAGATCTGTAAAAGAAGAAACAATTTTTGTTTAATTTTATTAAATTATCTACCCTCACAGCAGTATGAGTAAATATCTGAGGATCAAGTTTCCAAAAAATCTTATTATATGCAAGTTTAACCCACTAATACTTTATTAAAGATCACAATCATTGCTTAAAAAAAAAAAAAAAAAATAAAAAATAAAAAAGAAAAACAAAAGCATACATACTATTGAATATTAACACCTTGAACCTTGCTCATAACAGAAACTTATTATTGGTAATGCAATAATAAATTATACTATACGTAAGCAACAGTTTTTAAATAAATTTGTTGCTTCTGGAACCGGTCCTGAAATAAAATTAATAAAGTTAAAACGAATTGGACAGTTTACAGAAGAATAGAAATATTTTATTTATATTTTATACACTCGTTCTTTCATTAAATATTAGCGATTAAAAGTGTCCACGGAAATTTTGATTACCAATTTTTCGTCCACTTCAAACTAGTTTGTAAAATATTTATATAGACGCAATGAACTAATTATCATTGTATGTAATTTTTTATTTGTTTCAATTCAAAAGTCTTATAACAAGTTTAAGACCGAAAGTATATATAAAAAATATAATATAAATTTCAACTCTCAAAAAGAAATATAACGGAATAAGATTATCATATCTGAATCAAGAATGAAATTACTATAGTACATCATATTGAAATCACTTAAAAAAGGTTTATGGTGTCATTTTGGACAAATGTGAAATTTAACCAAAAAGTGGCGATATATGATGTGAAAGGTAAAATTAAAAAAATTTGACTTACATTCAGATTTTTTTTAGTAAAGTAAATCATGTTATTTTAAATTCATAAAAAATGGTCATTAAAAGTTTTATTTTTAAAACATTATTTTTTAAGTTGCAAACATTTCTGTTATGACTAATTTTTTTTAGAAAATAAAACATTAAATACCAACCTATGTTTCAGTCATTGTTAACAAATAAGAATGATTCAAATTAAACCCAAAACTCCTTTTATTGTTACGAAAAACAAAAAATTTAATGTAATACAAATATATATAAAAATACAGTCAACAAAACACAACTTAACAAGAAGGTTGATTTCAGAGAACAATGTCCCTCATTAACTTAACAACGTCTACTTTTTTCTACTAAAGGCTCCATTCCAAACAATTGAAGGAAACCTGGAAAAAAGAAATCGTAATGGAGGAGTCCCTCGACTTTTGGAAAAAAAACACTAATCTTTTTCGTTCTCATCGTCTATGACGAGAGTCCATTAAGTTTGTCTTACTCTAACTACATGTTTCCAGTTTTCCGGAAAAATTATTAAAAATGTAACAGTGAAATAAACTTAAGGGTTTTATCTAACTAAGGCGACAGAAAAGAACATCAAAAAAATATCAATCCTTTTTAATAACTCATATTGAGTGCTTATGGAGTAGTCCACAGCTCTACAGCCAGCAGGCCCTCGGCGTAGGCAAGCGAGAAAAAAAACATTTAAATTTGAAATTTCCTGAAATCTTTTACTCATATGTGTGTTGCGCATGACAACCTGCAATGCAGGCGTATAGCTGTGCGAGCACCTTTAGTGAGAAGAAAAATTTTTATTCTCTCGTCTCATCCCAAGCGCTCCCCTTGCCCCGACTGCCCACATGGTGCAGGACCTATGTAAGCTGAAAATGCTCAAAGTAGAAATGAGAAAAATATCAAATGCCATGTAACGTGAACTTGATGTTTAATCCTTTTCACATACAATGGTATATTTCCTTGCATTCCTGCATATGAAAACCAGAAAAAATTATATGAAACTACGATAAGCCAACACTTTGTCTCCTAATTTTTCAACAAAAACATGAAAAAGAATTTTTTTCTAAAAAGTACTTTTACATTTTTTTAGGGAAATCGATTATTAAAATGCGTTTGTCTTCTCAAAAGCATTGAGTATTCTCTACACTCTGACACACCATCCATTCACAAAAAGGAAAGTAATAAAAAAATGTAATGCAGCATTAACCAGATGCATAAAAGAAGCTGCTTAAATAATCCAATTAATAAACTTATTTCCTGCGCAAACGATCAAAGAAAAAAGAAAAGTGAAACATGAAGGGATACCCTCAATAGGGGCGTGACGCGGAGAATTGGCGGAGCTTGGCTAAAGTTTATCGATTTACTCTGTTACCTCTAATCAAAAAGAAAATTTATTTTTCACATTTGTGCATTAAAAATTCTATGCCATTCAGAGATATAAGTAATTTTTGCGAAATAATACTTTTTTAAAACTATTGGATTATTAATTTTTATACAATATTTTTCAACTCGGTCGGTCAGAGTTGTCCGACCCAATATTAAACCGTCCTAGCGATCCCACTACACTTTTTCCGTTTAAATTCCCTATAGTATTTATAAAGGGGAATATAGAGGGGGAAAAATGTGGAGGCAGGACCACGACAACGTTTTGGTCTCACTTTTGCACACATTGTCTACTTGAGAATGTATAGTAATATTACAATAAGTTGAGAGTCAATAAAATGAGGAATATTTTTTTTCTCTTTCTAGTATTCCAATAATTATTTGCCCCACTCTAGCATTTTGCACTTTGTATCGCAATTGGACTAAACTAAACCCTAAACTCAAAATGCACGCGGAGAGAATGTATGACTGTACCTTAAAATGTGTTTGCAATTATCGATTTCTGCAATAAAAAACTATATTATGCTTCCCTCGTCAAACAATATTTTCATTTGCTTTTAAAAGGAAATAAAAAAATTGTATAATAATTCCCAGGATAGATAATAATAAATTTATCGATTTTTTTAAGACCGTCCAGTTAATAAATAAAATTAATAATAATCTTTTGGGCGGGAATTTGGCATAATGCTCTTGAAAGCAGAAGACAAATAAACATTCAATCAAGAATTGATTGAATCTGGGCAAGAATTTAAGCGCGAAGAGGAAAAATTAAATACGCGCGGGAAATGTTTTATTAAGTAATTAATTTAAGCCGTAATTGTGGGGAATAAATGAAATAAAAATGAAAAACGGCGGGTTTTAATTTGAAAATAATATTTGAGCCTGGATATAATTTGTTGGTTATTGTTAATAATTGAAGGCCGAAAATAGAGGCCCACAAATAGTTTATGGATTGGTAAAATAATGTTGAATAAAGGTTGGGAGATGTGGTAGCCGGACGCAAGCTCAACATAGTGAACGGAAAGTTTGTGAGTAAAAAAGGAGGGAGTCGATTATTCACAAAGGGCAAGTGAGAGAGGAGAAGAGAAGCACAAGCGAGCGTAGAGGCCGAGCGACACGAAAACGTAGGTGATCGCGTCTAAAAGTTTTCTGAATTGCACGCGTCGCTTCGCATTGCACGGCACCGCACCAAACTGCTACGGTAGACACACGAAACGCGCGCACCGGTAGCCGCCTATGCCGCCTTTGTTCTCTACATCCCATTGAGGTAAGCGTAATTTCTTCTTCTTTATCGTGCTATTTAACTGTATTTTTCCTCCATCTTTTTCACCGTCCCGGGCAACGATTATATTTTTCACCCTTTTTAAGAAATTTTTTTCGCATTTTCGTTACTGTCAAAACAAATAACGAAACAATACTAAGTCCGCCAAGATTGTGGACGTCGAACCGGCACACCACTACCGTTTCTGATGGCTCTAAATTGTCCGCATGACACTCTATATTTATTGGGCGTCTTGGTTTAGAGATATCTTTTCTGAAATTCGCAATAATTTTTCTCGCGTCCTTTAAAATTTTTCAAGCGGTGTTTGAAATATTTTTTAAAAAATTAACGGCATTTTCCAAGGAAAACAATGTTTGCCATTTAGAAATGCGAGTTTTGACGCTTGGCGTCTGTTCAATTCAAAATTGAATAGCAAGTATTTACCCTATTGATTTTGAAAATGGCGGGCGCGGAATCTTTTCCCCTCAGTAAATTTTGTTTATTCGGGTTTCTCTATATTAAGGATAAAACTAGTGGCAAATAATAGCAAAAATAATTTTCTTTGTATTTTAAGAACTTGAAGTTTTATTTCATTATTATTTTTATGGCAAATTATTGTTGATTTCCAAACAAGTCATTTGCAAAGTGTGTAATTGCGGTCGAGCGTCAAGCCCCCCACTTGAAAATAATTAATTAATTTTCACACGCCAATTAATTATTTTTATTTTTCCAACTTGTAGCGAAAATTCGAAATTATATTTTTTAAAAAAACCCATTAGGGAAAAATTTCGTTTTGTATCCAATAATGATTATTCAATAAAATGGTCGTTATAGTAGATAATCATTCTAATAATTTACAAGTATAGCTTTGGAAAAATCGATGAGAAACCGCATAGATAAATTTTCCTCTCTCAAATATTAAATATTTTTTTTATTCATTTTTTTACTTAGTTATTTTTAAACTATATTTTTTATAGCAAATTTTTACACAATTTTTAATTTTTTTATTTGTAAATTTTTTTTTTAATATATTTTTTTGTTTGCGAAGGAAAAAACCTTGTAAACATTCATGGCCGTCGTTAGAAAAAGAAATTTTTAACTTCAAAAATATCGGAAAGAAAGATATCAAGAAATTAATTTGAGTATGAGTATAAAAATTTTTTTTTTTAAATTAATAAATAAAAAAATTACTTTGATTATGAATTTTGATATAAAAATGTTGTTATTTCAGCTAATACGAAGAGTAAAAAAAGAACACAGCACATCAAGTCGGACGATAACTCCACAGCAGGTTTGAGGACCAGAAGGAAGAAGAGAGGTCGACCATCAAAAGGATAAAAGAGCGTGTGCGAAAGAACCAAAATAAGAGGGGCCGACCTGCATCAGAAACAAAAATTACACAGTCCCGTTCAATAATTCCGATAACGTGGAAGATGCTCCTTCAGCTCCGGCAAAGACGAGACGAGGCAGGACCAAAGGGTTCCCACAAGAAGAAGGTGATACCCAAGTTCTGCAAAATTTAAATTTTTTTACTTTTTCTTAAAATATTAAAATATTATTCCTTTTCTTCATGTTCAAACTACCACAACTTTTCTTTTTAAAATAATTAAAATTTTAATTAAACTTTAACGATATATATAAAATTAAGGATAAAATTATGATCTGAAAGTTACATTAGAAAAATAAACAAAAAAATTTTATCTGTTAATTAAATAATAGAATTTTTTTAGCATTTTTCAGGCCTTAAAAGTTTTTTTTAAATGCTCTCAAAAATTATTAAAAATCAATTTATTCTTATTTGGAAATTCATTTAAATGGATTCAAGAACATTGTTTTCTTTTGCAAAATTACTTTCTCAAAAAATAAGAAGAAATAAAATTTCTTACAAATTGTAGTAAAGTAGTAAAAAAAAAGGGAATATGATTATTTAGGAAAAAATTGTAGTTTTTAATTTTGAAAAAAGAGGTCAACCTATGAGAAAGAGAAATACATTTAAAAAATAGCTGGAAAAATACAGGTTTTCAGACTAAAATCGCAAAAAAATGATTATATACTTGGAGGAACAAAAATAATGAAGATGTCCATTTCATTTGTTAATTGAACACAAATTTTGAAGCAAATTCTAAATCGGATTTTGTTAACTCAAAATCAATCTCTAATTTTCTATTTTTATTAGAACAATGAGAACTTTGAGTAAAAATGATTTAGAATAGGATTAAAGTTACAAATAAAACGTAAAAAATTGACAAATTGAAATTTCCAGCAAGGATTCTGCGAAATGGAGCAGCTCCCATTCTTCGGGACGTAGGTGATCGCGGCCCAGGGCAAAGAAAGTATAGGAGAAAACCTGAGATAACCGGAGAGGAAGAAGATGAAACAGGAGGAGGAGTAGGAAGAAGAAGAAAACTGAAACACAACATCAAAAAAGTTTTTCTTTAAGACTCATGAACTATTGAAGTCCTTTTAAGACTTTTATAGGTTTTTATAAATGGTAGAAGATAATTTTTGTCAATAATTTTACATCTTGTCCATTTAATTTTATTTTTTTATAAACAGTGTATTACTTAGTGTTTTTAGATATTTGTGTGTGAAGACATTGAAAACGATAATTTAACGAGAAATACAGGTAACTACTATCGGTTACAATTTTTAAAAATTGGATGTGCTGTAACAATTAATATCACCAATAATAATTTCTAAATTTTTTAATGCCAAATACCTTGAAAGCGCTAGATAATCATACGAATCGGTAAATAGTGCCAGGGGATAGAGTTACAGAATTAATTAAACACTTTGTGAATGGGACATACAACAGAATAAACTTCACGTATGTTACGTAAGAGTGTGGAAAGAATTCTTTGTTTTTTTGTAATAAAAATATGAGCATAGTGAGTAATTTGACGTCCTGTTTCAAATCAAGGGTAAACCACTGTGAGTGAATTTCAAATTTGTATTAAATTAAATAAATTCGCAAAAATACTCTAAATTGTATTAAATTTATCATGTAATTTATTTTCTAATTTTTGAATTACTACTTGAACTTTTAGAGTTTCCAATTTATCACATTCTTTTTTTTCCCATCTTGTTTTTCGACTTGTCCCGACAGAACTCTGGCCACCTTGACATTAATTAAATTTCATAAAAATGTTAAGCCTCACTCGAGAACGGTTAACATTTGGTTCGATGACGTCCTTGGTTCCTTCCCATAGTCCCAGATAACATTCACCAGCCATCAAAATGTTAATCGAAAGTTATTCATTCAGTTTGATAGCGATTAATTCTACAATAGGCAATGCACTGTAAAAGGAAAATACAATACCGTGAAATTCGTGATAAAAAGCAAAGTTGGGTATAATATTTATTTATTTAATTTTTGATAAAAGATTCATGATCTTGCATCTTGCAACAACACTACTTGAAGTAAAGTTGAATTTGTACAAGAGAAAAATGTTAACTGTGATTAAAGTGTCTCTTATTATAAAAATGAAAATCAAAAAAAAAAAAAAAAAAAATAAAAAAAATAAGTATAAAAAAAAAATAAAAAAAAAAACAAAAAGAAAAGAAAAAAAAACCCCCTACCCCCCAACCCCCCCCAACGACAACCCCCCCCCCCCCACTCCCCACCGCCGACCCCGCCCAACAACCCCGTCACCCCACCACCAGCAGCTACGCCACACCCCAACCCCCCCCGCGCCTCACCCCCCCCAACCCCGCCCCCCCTCCCCACCACCCCCCCCCCCCCCCCCACATACCCCACCCACCACCCCCTCAATCCCACCCATTCCCCCCACCCACCCCCACGCCTCACCACACCCCCCCCCCCCCACCACGGCCCCAACTCACCACCCCCCCCCCCATCAACGCCCTAGCCCCCCCCTCATCACCGCCCCACCCCCACCCCCTCCCCCCCCCACCCCCCCCCCCCCCCCCCCCACCCCCCCAAATCCCCCCCCGCCCCCCCCCCCCCCTCCTCCCCCACCCCCCCCCCTCGCCCTCCCCTCCCCCCCCCATCATAAGCCCAGTAGTGGTTTAGAAAGTGAAAATAGCATACAACCAACTTGAAATTTTCATACTACAAAACTCAATAAAATTACCTATTTCGCTGGCATCTAAACATATACCGTTTAGGCACTTTAGAGTTGCAAAAATTAAGAGAATGACCCTCGTGTATTACACCACCGATATAACTCACTAGTATAAACAACTAGCCTTAGAAAAAACCATATCTTCGAGTACTTTTTTTAACAGTTATAAAATTATATTTAACAAATAAAAAGTTTTGCAATTAACTTTTACAAAAATGTAACGTTCTGTTATATATCTACTTATAGGATTATTGAAAGGCTAAGCGAAAAGTCAAGATAGTTTCTAAGAGGACTAATAAAAAATAATAAAATAGTTTCAAAATAATAATAATAAATTTAAGAAGAAATGAAAATTTGTTCCTCATAATTTACTAACTTTGTGGTAAAGAATGTTTTAACTGACATAAACAATAAACACAGAAAGAAAAAACTTGCAAACTTCCTCATCATTATTAACTTAGTGAATGTCGTGAATGTATTACCTGGGTAATAACTTTTAAAAAGTAATGTTTAGTTAAGGATGCTTAATTGTCATCCATAGTGGCATGTTAACAAAAATAAAACAAACTGTTGGCTGAGGTAAACATTTGTTCATAAAAGATGTATTTACATTAGTTTCCTCTGTAAAACCACATTACAAACTGTTGCAGAATTAGTTCTGAAACAAAGTTATTTCTCTAAAGGCTAATGACATCAACTTTTCGCACAAAGGAGTCGTTTATAGAAGAATAGACGGGACCAATCTCCACAATATTTTCTTTCCAATAATTAAGAATTGGTTAGAATTAATTCCTTTTTAGATTCTGATCCGACAAGAAAGAATGAAATACAATACTATTTCACGCAAATTATTGGAATCTTATTCAAAGCCCTTTTATTTTCCTTCAATATCACAAAAGAACTAAAATAATATGCTACATGACAATTGATGGAAATTTCCTGAATTTTTCAAATAAAGCTATCGCACAAAATATAGTATCGACAAATAACAAATACCTAAATAATGTGCAATTAAACATAACAAAGTGCCTTTCTCAAAGACGACAAGAACGCCTATTTTTTTTCTTCCAACTGTTTCAAGTTGAATTTTTTTATTTTCGTTTATTGCGAAACTATTGTTTTTCCTTATTAATCATTATTACTTTACAACTTTTTTATATACTCAGTTCACCACATTTTGGAAGACCTGCATTCCATAAACATAGTGTCTGATTTCGGTTCTGTTTGAAATTCATTTTATTTTCTACGGTTCATTGTTATCTAAATTAATTTAAATTAATATAACAAAAAGGTCACCAACAAAGAAAATTAATATTTTCACATTTCTTTTTGAAAATGCAGTGAAAAAAAACGACTCGTCAAAGTCGGTTAGCAACAAGGATTAATGGCTTCAACTTGAATTTTTTTACGTACTGCCCGTTTTTGGAGACCGATTAATTTTGAATTAAAGAAGTATTAGAAATAAACATTACTAAAACTATTGAATCTATTTGGCACAGTTTTAGTTTTAAAAATTTATCAATGTCTAAATGTTCTCATCACATTTTACATGCAAGTTTTTAGTGTACAATCTAAGTTTATGTTCATGTGTGCTTTAAAATTGAACAAACGCCAACCGCCCTAAAGTTTGTCAAAATGGCCATCAGTTTTCGAGGCGGTGATTGGGTAAATATCCCATTAAACATAGGCAAATTCTGTTAGTTGCTGTGAAGGGAAAAATTAAGTGAATTAAAATTGAAAAGTTTTTAGTTAAAAAATTATCATTTTTTATGTCCATATGACGAAATAATTTCATAATAAAGTCCCATTAATTTTTATAAAAATAAAGTCCAAAAAAAAGTTTTTTTTCTTGAGTGGAAAATTAATTATTGCAGGACATAACCACAAAAAAACAAATTACTCAGAGAGGTTATGTTTTCTTTATATGCGAAAACATATTTCTGGGAAGACAAAACTATCATTGTATAAAACAAGTAAAAATAATTTGTCATATGTTTAGCAGTTTTTATTATATGAATTTTTAAAGAAACCTTTGTAAAATTACTTCTTTAATGGGTCAATTTTTAGTTTTACAATTTTTCTGTTAATTTACTACTCCAAAAATAGGCAATATTTTTTGGTCTTTTTATTATCTACTACTTTTAGATTCGAAAATTAATTATATTGTGCTCTTTTCAAAATTACCTTTTAAATTACAATATTGCTATTTTTTACGATAAAAATTTATAAAATAAATGAGTTTTTCAAAAAATTATAGAATTAAAAATCTGCTCAATCAAGTATAATAGAATAAAAATCAATATTTTTGATTGTAATTAAGAAAATAAAACAATTTTTTTTGTATTCTTTAAAAATTAATTTTCGATTAACTACTTTTTGATACTTTTTTTTAAATTTAATTTTTGCATGTGAGAGCCGAGTAGTAATACTGTAAAAAAATTAAAAGAAAAAGAAAACAATAAATCAAACCTGTTGGAATCTTTTTTTACTAAAGAAAGTTTCATGGAAGTAATAGGTTTTATGACTTTTATCCATATTTAAAACAAGATGTTTAAAATTATTTTGAATTGATAAGAAAGTAACGATTCACATCACAGCACCTACTTACGATTGTTCTGTATAGAAGCAGAAGTTAATTTGAAGTTTAGATTCGGATGAAGAAAACTATATAAGTCCAAGATCGCACAGCTTGATATCAAATTAAAGAATTTTTCGATTTGTAATTTTATCAAAAATTCCAAGAGATGGCTGATATATTTATGGTCAATATTTAATGATTAATATGAAGAAATTTTTTTAAATAAATAAATATCATTATCACCTTTTAGGAATCAACTACTTTTGTTTCAAGAAGTCTTAATCTTAAGCACTGGATTGTACTGAACATGCGGCGATCTTCATCGTTCGATGGCGCACTTACTAATCAATTCAGAAAAGATTGTACACATGTTGGCTTAAATCTTTCAGCAATTAATTCAAAAATTCTAATCTGGTATTTTATATTTAGGGTTTTTAGCAAGATGCGCAGCTGTGTGTCCATAGTGCCTTTACAGGGGTGTTTTTACTTTTAATAAATGTGAAAGCTGCTTTCTCCCTTCCGAGCAAAAAAGGTAAGTTGTATTCAATTTCCTGCAGAATTTAATAATAGAAATTATGAATCCCTCAAATGTTCATAATTAAGTATCATAAAATAATAAAGATTGCCCTGACATTGGAAACATGATTTCACTCGTTTTATTCTTATTTTATTATTACAGCAAACGGCAGATGCAAAGTCGGATTTACTGCGGAAAGGAATAAAGTTGAAAGAAAGATTAGTTTTTTAAACTAAGGAGACACAAGACTTCCAATTTTTATAATTGAAACTCAAAAAATACAATGTTTATATATATAAAAAAAACATATTCAGGTTGTTTTTATTTTTACTTTCAACTTCCAGTAGAATAAGTATTTTCAAGTTTTGTTACTTAAATTTCATTTTTTAAAAATTATGGCAAAAGTATTCAATTATTAAAACAACCAAGAACAAACTTCCATTACAACGACAATAAAAAATTTAATTAAAAACTACTAACCACGAGGGAAACTAACCCAACTATTAGGAATACCCAATAAAATTAATATACAAAATACAAAAAAGAAACAAAAATTTTAAAAACCTAATACAATGAATTTTAAAAAAAGTAACAAATACTACCAGAAATAATAAATAAATTCCAAAAAAACGAAGAAAACACACAAATAAAATAATCAATAATTTTAACTACAAAATTACAAAACTAATAGAATTAAATTACCCTAATTTAAAAAACACTGAAGTAACATTCTTCCTCAAACATTTCAAATATAAATATAAACGAGACATAACATACAAAAAGAATAAACCACCTTAAAGAAAAAAAGAAAATGTAATCTAAAATATTAGAATGAATTTTACAATTTAAAATAATTTGTCAATTAAAATAGTAAAAATAACTAAAAGATAAGGAGTTAAAAATCTATTTTAGATATAAAAATGAAAGATTAAAAGAATTGTAGCTTGAATTGTGCTAGAAATAATGAAATTTCAAAAATGTTATTCAAAAATAAATCTTATAAAAATTTCAAGATATACATAATAAGGAAACTGACAATTTTGAAAAAAACATTTTTATTCCAAAAATTTACATTGAAAGATTAATGCCAAAATTTTGAAGAATAAGTTTTCTACAATATATTTAACTTGAAGAATTTTTCGAATTAAATTGGAAATATCGTAAAATAGAATTTGAAAAAAAACGGATATTTGAAAATTTTCAAAGAAATTTTGACAAAATTTAAAAATGCTATTAAGGTTCGAAGAGAAACCATAAAAATATATTAATGCATTAATTATAATATGAAAAATAATACCACGATCATGTGAAAAAATAATTTATTATAAAATTATAACAAAAAATAAACATAAATATAAACTTGATAGCGGCTTGATACTAAAAGTTTACTTATAGCTCTAATAATTATATCGAGTGAGAGAAAATGCTTAATAAGTCTGCCTTACTCCACTCCTCATCACTATAAAAAGAGTTTTATTTTAGAAAAGTAATAACAAGAAGTACAGTTTAAGCAAACATTTTATTAACGCCAATGGTATTTTATTAATGTGATAAAAATTAAAAACTACGAATACAAAACTGGACCACCTCACATTTCTATTAATTCCTAGGTATAGAAAAGAATGCAGAAAAAAAGTTAGATGAAATGCCTGATTAAATAAAAAATTAGCGCGAGAGATGTTTATAATAATCTTTTTCAGCAAAGAAAAATATTTAAATTGTGAATGGATATAATCAGTACAGTCCTTCGAAGATCAGAAATAAATTCTCGTACGCATAGAAACAGTTGACATTAACTTTTTAAATTAAATAATATATATTGGTTATAATTGATTTAAATAATTTACTCTCACATCCATATTTATCTTTCATTTAGGTTGCCGCTGACTGCTATGGCGTCGACATTGTCCTCCTTGATCGTTTTTGAGTGTTCTTGTCATAAGCTTATTCTTTTGATTTCAATTCTTTTGGATGTTCAACTTTTGGTTTGGGTTTGTTTTTAGCATGGAGAAGACAGTGCTGTCCAATGACCTGAATATATATAACGACAAGTTTTGACGAGAACAACATTCAATTAATTCTTTTAGAAAATAGACTAAAGGAAAGTACCTGTTTCTACAGATCTGAATTTGAGCTACGAGAAAATGGAGTTTGCTAGTGTGTTCGTTGTGTACTCAAAAGAAATTGAACGCATTTCTTCCAGCCACATCCACATTTCATGGATAACATTCTCTAATTTTTTTTATTTCCTCATCTGTTATATATGAGAGTTAGTACCTTGTCGTCATTCTCGGGCAGACAATTATAATTTGATCTTAACACCCTTTTAAGCCTAGTTGAAGACCTCCGCATTTAAATTCCATCGAGTGCAATGTAGTTTCTTCCTTCAAATTCCCATTTTTCAATCCATTTATTGGCTCACCTCGCACAACTAATCACGAATCAGAACATTACAATATAAAAATAGATTTTTAGAGATACGATCAAAAGTGTCAAATTCTTAAAGAGAAAAAGTTTCTTTGGTATAATTAAAAATATCAATAATATGGAATCAATAATATTTGTATGTTACTGTAAAAAATTGTCTCGAGAATTTTAATGACTTCCACATGAAAACTTACATTAAACGGTATCTAATTCTATCTGAGAACACTTGTCGTTGACAATCTTCTCCTTCGCACTTCATACAACCAGTACTCCGTTTCAATCAAATATTCGACAAAGATCTTCCCTGGTCTGACTCAAATGATAGAGAGAGAAATGTATGCCAACATTCCCTCATCCAAAAGTTTTTGAACGCAAATCATATACATATTCCTCTTAGTGCATTTTCATAACATCAATACGCTCCTTTTCTTGTTTGTCATCAAGCGACCAATTTTTTCCCTAGGAATCATTAGACAATTAGACACTCTAAAAACTTTATAAACGTTCACACAACTATTTCATTTAAATGACAAACCACTAAAATACTATACCTAATAAAAAAAGTTATCAAATAAATTGACGTTATAACCCAAATTCGCGCGCGCGTTAAAAGTTAAAAGCATAGCTAGTGTTTGTAATTGTTTTTAAAAGATAAGAAATTACTCTTCCAAAAAAACAGATTAATATTTGCAAAAAATTCAAATTCGACACAAATTGTCAAATAAATAAAAATAAAATAAATAAAAATGAATAATTAAAAAAAATTATTAGTTTGACAAATGTAATTTTCATTAAACTATTTATCCAATTGGATCCAAGGCTTTGGCACACTTTTTAAGGATCCCGAGAGAGTGAATATTCGAAGACATATCAAAAGAATTGGTTAACATTTTGTACGAGCATTTCATTAAATAAATTACGAAAATGCCACTTTAAAGTAAAATAAAATATTTTTACCCCAAAAAACTTTAATTACAAAGCAACATAAATTTTGATTCCTCCCACCTCTGTTTCAGAACTGCATCAATTTCCTTCTGAGTAAGTCCATTATAGTGAACATCAATAGGCAATTCAATGGTTACGAACTGGAAATCTTTTTCTTATTTCTTTCCATCGCTCCTCCTTTTCATCGCCCTAAAAACTATGGAAAAGAAATTAAATGGATAGGAGAAAATTTTATATATTGTAAATAATACATTCAATTCTAAAAGTCGACCTCTCTTATAGAGTAGTTATTTTAGACACCTATGGTTTTAAGCTCAATGTACCTATTCTTCAGTAGAGAAAAGGTTGCAAAAATTTCAACAATGCTAACAGAACAGAACATACTGAATAGTGGGAAACTGTGCTGTAATTTCTATTCAGGAGAACTAGACAAACATAAATGTTCAAAATTCAAAAAGTTCCTGTACTATTAAAATTATTATAAACAGTATAGGTACAAGATTGTTTTAAAAAAAGTAACAATTAAAAAGTAGTTTTAAAACTTCATACTCAGGGATTTTCGGGATAGCTGATATACAAATCAAAGTCAGATTTTCAGAAATTTTTAAAAAGAACAAGTTGGGTGGCCTTTTTTTCAAAATTGCTCAACTTAGCTTTGAAAACTTTGCTATACGGCGATTGTCAGTTGTCGCCATTTTCAATGACAAAAATCTGACTTTCAATTTTGTAAACAGTTGGACTCCTGTGAAACCATCGTGAATAACAAATTATTTATCCAAAATTGAGGAAATTTTAAAGAAATTTTTCCGCCATTTTTAATTTTTCAAATTCGTAAACAGCGACCTTAGCAACCCCCGAGTAACAAGTTTTAATAAAACCCCACTGGCGGGGTTTCCCGGGTGGCACGGAAAGGGATAAATTATCAGCCTTTATATAAACAGAGAACTAAAAAACCGCGTTTGAGCGCGAATATAAAAGTAAGAAATTATTTTTCACATCAAAATCGTGATACGATTACATTCCCAAAAACAATTGGAAAGCTTAGACCACACGTCAAAATTGAGAAATAGAAAAGTAGTAACATAAAGTTTGCAGAATTGCAAACCATATTTTAAATTCTCTTTAATCGTTGACCTTTTAGGTGGCACAGATTATTATTTAATTAACTGGGTCGGTTTCCGACATAAAGAATTATATAATTCAATGTGTTATTGTTTTTCTTTATTCAAAAAATCTCCCCAGAAACCCGGTCAAAATAAAATCTTAATTGATCTCCGATTAAAGCTTAACTAGCAAATTTTTATATTAATACACAGGTAGTCAATTTCTTTTATGTATTATGAGCATGACACTCCAATGTGTTTAATAAACTCTGTCGAAGTAATATTTATACATAAATTATTGATATAAAATCAAAGTTTCATCCAGTGTATTTTTTATCATTTACTTATTTAAAAATGATAAAAAATAAATTCTAATTGGTCACGAAAGAAATTAGAAAATAAGCTTAAGCGAAGCGCCACCAGCAGCTAAAAATCTTGGCATGTAAATTATTGCATTATAGGTAAAAAATTTCCTATCTGCAAAATGCATAAAAGGTCAACTATAACTGACAATTGCTTGGCAAGTGATGTTTTTCCGTAAATACAAATCTAAACTGAACCAAAATAAGAAGTAGATGTGAATTTCTCTATGGACCTAGCCACATCATAAATTAGAGAAAATTTGAATAATACAGAGCTCGGATCGGTCTTTAAGAACTCAAAAAAAGTCGCTTTCAGTCGCATAAATTGTCCACAACACAAAGTCACGAAAAGTCGCATAAAATTTCCGAAAAAGTCGAATGAAAATTTTAGGAAAAAAAACGCCAACAAGGAAAACACACGCAAATTGTCAAAATTGTAAAAAAAAATCACATATCTTGCTCCACACATAACGTTTAATATCATAACAATCAGGAATAATATTTAACAAAAATTTAATCAATAAAATCCATAGCCAAAAATTTAATTAGATATTTTTTAACATTTTTTTTTAAAAAAATCTCTTCAAAATTACAATTATTTTTATAAATAATACAATTCTTTTCCAAAATTCAATTATTTTAAAAAAAAAATTTATAAAATGCCTGACCTAATTTCAATGTATTCGTTACATAAAAAAAGAAAAGTCTTCTCAAAAATACATTTAATTTCAAACATAATGAAACAATATTTAAAAAAAATTCAATTACATTCATAATTTTTTTTTAAATATCACGTCCAAAAATTTATGAATAATAATAATTCATTCATGGAAATTCAATTATTTTTCAAACATTAATAAAATTTTACTACAAGAATTTCAATTATTTTCCAATATTTTATTTTAAATTCTCAAAAATTCAATTAATCTATTATAAATACCAAAATTCTTCTTCAAAATTCAATTATTTTTAAAAACATTTAAAAAAAAATCTGTTCAAAAATTCAATTATCGTTATTAAATATCAAAAATTCAATTACTTTTAAAACAACTTTTTTAAAAAATATTGTTCAAAAAATTCAATATCTAATCTTTATCAAATAATAAAAATTCTTCTCTGTAATTCAATTATATATAAAGAATTTTAATAAAAATCTTGTCAGAAAGTTTCAATTATTTATTTGAAAAGTTTCTGTACGATAAGTAATTATCTTTATTAAATAATTAAAATTTATCCTCGAATAATTCAGTTAGTATCAAAAGTAATAAAAAATTCATCGCCAGGAAATTCAATAATTTTTCAAAAAATTTTTTTAAATTGTCGTCAAAATTATTCTTGATCTTCATAAAATAAAGAAATACATCGTGGAAATTTAATTATTTTTCAAATGTCCCCGGATAAAAGCGAGCGCGCGATACTTTGCAAAATACTCAATTATCCTTAAACAGTAAGAACAATACATCCGCCAAAAAAATCAATTATTCACAAAATTTTTTTAAAATTCTCCTCCAACAATTGAGCGGCTGGATTCCATAAGGGCATTGTAAATTTTTCTGCGAAACCGAAATCGAAGTCCCCAGGTGAACAGTCAAAATTCAACTTCTGAATTTAAATGCTTAAAATATATATATAATATAAAAAAATATAAGGAAACATATAATTTTAAACATTTAAATATAGAAGTTGAATTTTGTGATCTCCGTGGGGGGGCCTGATTTCGGCCGAGGAAAAATTTACATGCACCTTATCGGAATCCAGCAGCTTAATTTTTCAACTATTTTTAAAAATATCAAAATTCCTTCTTCAAAATTCCATTACTTTTAAACATTAATTAAAAAAAATCTGTTCAAAATTTCAATTGATCCTTATAAATAATAAATATCTTCTACTAAACATTCAATTATTCTGTCAAGGAATTTTTAAAAAAAATAATTCATCCTAGAAATTCAGTTATTTTTTTTTTCAAAATCTTTTTATTTTATATAAATCTTATAATATAAAACAATTATGTGACAAGTGGTGATATAGTTAATAATACTGGTAAGAGAAACAGGACAATTTGAGAATCATAGATGGATTGTAATTTAATACTAACTTCGTCGAAAGGTAAACGTTCTTTACCTCCTTCTTATTACGCCCCGGAGAGGTTATAGTTAACAACCACCAGTCGAAGGGAAAGACATACTTTTTCTCACTCTACAAAGTTAAGAAATGGTGTTATGTACTTTCGGTGCATTGTGTTAAAAAACGATAATTGTTTTTTCAAACACACATTTCAATTCGAATAATGGCAGAAAAACATCTATATCAATGTGTACTTTAGACACAAACAATTCATTCCCTAAAAAAAAAAATTAAATTAAAAAAAATAGTGCAACAAGTTTAAGAGAAACTGAATGCTTCAAATGGTTCCTGCCACAAACTCGTAACGAAGTTAACGAACCTATTTAGATTCAGACTCACAAACTTTGAAACGAAACTTAAAAATTCAAACAAAATTCCGTTCACCCATGAGTAATTTTCGGAAATAATGTGCTGACAATTTTCGTGCAAATATTGTGAAATAATTAACTTTTGATGTTGAAGCGATTTTTGCAAATGCAATTTTTTTCGACAAATCATCTTAAAGACCAAAAGCCTAGAGAAAATCATAAAAAAAATGTTTTTACCTAAAGGAAAAAAGTATGAGCAATTAAAACCTCCTTAGAGGAATTAAATTTTTAAATTGAAATAATGTGCAAAGATTGTTTGATTTAACACTTCCAAGGTAGTCAAAGATTTATATAAATATTACATAATTATATTTTCACAATTACATTCAAAGTTTCAAAAATGAAGAACTCGTCCAGATAAGTATGCATCAAGATTTTTAGAATAATTGTTCTACACTTGTTGTTAGTGTAAAGAAACTTTACTTAAATAATACATAAAAGCTTTCTTTGGACTGTATAGCAAGAATTCTTAAAAATTGCGTAATAAAAAAGTGTTATGCAAATCCTCAGAGGACGAGTTTCTTCAGAGACTAACGATTGAGATAGAAAGTACATATTTAATGTATACATAAACCTAGTACCCGGAAGAGTTACAGTAAATGATATCAAGTGGAGATAAGCGTGCCGCGTACCGAGCTGAACCAAGAGAGAATCCTGGGACGAATAGGAGGAAGCACCCCTTCCATTATCGTCAGCATCTGAATTCCGTCGCCTTTTATCCATGTTCCTACCTAAATCACAAACAGACTCAGGAGTTCACGCCGATAAATGTTTTGTACAAGCAAGAGGTAAAAGACAATAACATTTAACATTTTTCAATTTCAATTATTGTTAATGTTTGACAAGTCAAAAAATATCTTCGCACATTAATAATCAAGTATAATCATGTACCCTTGTAAAGTGAAACAAAAGACTTTAAATACTTGAAGGCTTTTCTCTGTGTGAAGCAAAAATAATTCAAATTTCCAAGCGAATGTAAAGTATCTAGGTTACAGCTATGAATCCATGCAATATATTTTAAAAAGTCGTTATTGTTAACCAATTGGAAGGAAAGTGATAGTTTTTTTTCAGAAATTGAACCGCCCCGGATCCGGATCGTTAGAATGGACATCTATCCAATGTTAGATTCGAATGGGCTGTATGCCCTCCGTTCTACGATCCGAGGGGGGGGGGGGTTTTCAATTATTAGCTGTGGTTTTTTTAAAAAAGAATGAAAAAAATCTTATAAAGTAACTTCCCAATAAGTTAACACGTTAACATGCGCGTAACATTTAGATGGAACAAGTCCTATTGCAAATGTTAGCTTTTAGGGTGCAACATTTTACTGCGAGCATAATGGTTCTATAATTAAGACGCATGTTAATTGTGATAAGTGGGATTCTATGTTAATTTGTGAGTTTGAAATAGCACTTTAATCTATCTAACAATAAAATTAGATTCTTCGTGAACAATTTATATCCTTCTTTTCTAACCAACTTCGGACGCCACTTCGGCGGTATATAAACGTCCAATAAAGGCCTTCCAGCGTTTATTGATCGCCGTATGTGGTTGAAATTGTTAACAGATAATTGGTAATTAAATGTCACGCAAAGATGCCTAGCAATGTAAATTGCTAGATATAAACCAAAAGTTTCAAAATAAATACTTTATTCCAAGTAAAATTAATAATTAAAGTGGAAAGGCTCTTTTATGACCCTTGAATTCAAAAGCAATTTCCGTTTTTGTCTGCAATCGTAAGTGAATTCTGTTCTGTTTTACTAAGTTGTCCTTATCTAATCCAGTTCAGTAGTCTGGCAACCCACGTGGCCAGAATTCGGAATTCCCTTAATAGTCGTTTATGCGAATTGGTTTGGGAATTCTAGGGCATAAAAGTGCCAACCCCTTTAATTTTACCTATCTTATTATTGGGGGTGCTGCAGGAGAGAAAAGTACATGTGGATCCACCTTTACCATTCTAGCAGTCGATGAAGAATGTAAAAAAGAAGAGCACAAAGTATACCAATTTGATTGCTATTTTAAGTTTTCTAGATGAGTGACAATGTTAGAACACAGGAATACACTTAAGTTATAACATCCGCTTCAAAAAAACCAAACATAAACGACTCTTTCTTGTTTTTGTGGAATGCCAACAGCACTGATAAGTTTTTCATTAAATTTTGACCTGACCAAGCTCATAGAAATAGTCCCGTAAAATTGGAAATATTTTGGAAGGTTCTCTATGGAAACGTCCAATAAAAATTATCATAATTCACTAATTTTTTCAATACTATTTAATTTTTTCTAAATGCCCTTAGTAGTAAGTCCAATTCTTATCTATTGTTTTTTAATACATCGTAATTGTTTAATGCTATCTAGATTTTTGCCCTGACTAAAATATTGAAACATTTTTTAAGTTTTTAACGTATTGCTTGTCAGTGAAGTATCTTTTATGATCTTTGATCAAGTATCAAGGATGTACTCATACTTTCACAAAATAAAAGTTACTTTACATATTTTTAAAAAATATATTTAAATAATTTTACATTCTAATCAATAAAATTTTTTCAGAATAAAACAATTGTTTTTTATACAACTTCTTATGTTTAATATCCTGATAAATGATAACTAATGAAAATTAACATTATGAAAAATGTTCCGAAGTAGAAAATTAACTGAACTGCAGTTTTAAAATGTTTTAATGGTCAAAATAAACTGTGAATTAAAAGTCTTAAAACATTGAAAAACAAAAGGTTTGTGTCGATACGAAAGGGTATTAGTTTTTGGTCTCAAATATTGTCTTTGGTTAATTTTGATGAAATCCGTTACGATTGCAACATGCATTTGAGGAACCAGGATAGAAGAAAGATTCACTCGTGCGTGTGATTCGACTTTCTCAATCCGGATCCTTAATTTTGTGAATAAACATCTGTATTATGTTATAACAGCGGTTGTCGTGAAAAAAAAGATGTCCTAAAATAAAGAATTGGAGGGAAAAGACCGAACTCTTAATTTATTAAATGATAAAATATGATAAAATACGGATTTTTTAATAGAAGCGATGATATTCCCAACGAGTCGTAGACGTGCGCACGTCCGAATACGCGTTAGAAAATGCGCATTATACCATTTATGCTAAAAGCGTAATCGTTGATCATCTTTACGCTACCTTTAGATGCTAAAGTTTTCCTCCATATAGCCCAGCTGGTCAATAAAGAGATCATTATTGCCCTAGAATATATATATCAGAACCTAGCATAGAGAGTTTTTTTGAAACTCCCCTCCCTATTTAACATTTCACACTCTCCGTAATCATACGAGGAAATTGGGGGCTTAAATAG
>JAVJHS010000417.1:0-39822 GCA_032873175.1 Leptopilina drosophilae | reverse complement strand
TATGACGCCATCATCCAAGAATTAAACTCCGCCCAAGCCAACCTGTCTCACTTAGTCGGACGCCAAACTCACATCGTCAGATCACAACTAGACACCCTTCACGCCCAAGTGGAGAAGCAAGGTTCCTTAATAAATAACATCAATCATAAGCTAGATCTACTAACCGAAAATCAGGAAAATTTACCAGCAATAAAAGTGGTATTAGAAGAAAGGGATGTACTATTCAACTTACTGGGAGCATTGAAAACAGGACTGGATCATCACATCAAAACTACGCAAACCATGTTAGACGCAGTTCACGAGGCTAGACGAGGAAAACTACATCTTGGACTAATATCATCCAAGCAAATGGAGCCTATCCTACGTGATATTCAGGACCATCACACAGAAGTACAATTTCCACTTCCTGGACCCTCAGTCAGTATCGATGAATTAGTACGGATATCCACGGTCACCGTCCTTTGTGCTAAACATCAACTGAAGATTCTCCTCGATATTCCCTTATTAGAAAAATATAACTACCAGGCGTTGAGAATGCACTCTCTCCCAACCATACAAAAAGCGATGGGAGATGGGATAGTAAGGGCCTATATTAAAGGAAAATACGATTACCTCATCATAGACGAAGAACAACACACTTATCTTCTACTTACGGAACATGATTGGAAATCTTGCAAATCAACGACATCGTACCATGCTTGCCTGAACGGAGTTCCCATATACGATCTGAAAGATAGACCAGCCTGCGAGCCCTTACTTCTAATTAATCCAACTATCGATGATTTAAGAACCTGTGAAATCCAGATCACCACTAATCCTGAGTCCTTCTGGAAACCTTTAACCACCCTTTCTAGTTGGCTATATTCTTTCTCTAAAACAGAAGAAGTGTTAATTATTTGCCATTCTATAAAACCCATAAAAATTATCCTTAACGAAACTGGAGTTTTAAAATTGGCCCCAGGTTGCATGGCTAAAACAAAAGATACAATGATTCCAGCAACTATTTCCCAGGTCGGAAAGACAGAAATTATCTATGAACCCGATTTACACCTAAATTTAACAGAGTTGTCCCCAGTAATTTCCAGCTACGGTTATTTACTAACTTCTGCTAATAACAACCAAATAAACGATATGACTGACTCAAAGTTCTCCATCTTCGAAGCAAATTCCCAAACCTTGGACGAATTGGAAAGACAACTGGAAGATTTTGCACTCAATCGACATATTCGGCAGAACCAGAAAATCCTCGTTTACGGATCCTACCTTGGAACTTCCTTACTATGCGTGCTCCTTCTCCTTTGCTGTTGTCGCCTGCCCTTAAAATCAGTGATATCTAAACTAGTCGGTTTCATTCCAAAGGGATCGAAAGCAAGCCGCATCGAGGTTTCCAAAGAACAAAGAAGAAGAATGAGCCTGCCCGGAAACAAAATGACCGATGCAGAAGAACCAACAATTTCGGGACTAACTCTAGAATCAAAAGAGTTATATTCTACCATCCAGAGAGGAGATAAGTCTGCCACGTCCGAAGATTTGTCATCACCGAAGATAAGGTGACTAACAGTACCTAACCCAAGACGAAGTACCAATAACTTACAGCAGCTCGAGGAAACAGATACGAAAGCCAATTTTCAATCCACTCGACTTCTGTCCACTACTCCGAAGACCATTGTGAAGATGCGGACCCAACTCCCAACACAGAAGCTCCAACCGGTATAAGACCGTCATTATTCGCAAGAACGTGTATCCTTTTATAGATCGGACAAAGACAATCAGATTATCCTTAAATTATAAAATTTGTTGATTAAAACTGTAGCTGACATTTATAATTTATACAACCTCTAATACAGGAATCCAGTTAAGTTCACAAAAATTTTAATTTCTTATCAGGAATTTAATTAATTATTAAAAAATAAAAAAACATTTTAGTTGTTAAATATTATATTTGCATTGAATAATAATAATAATTTGAATTATAATGCATTTATTGGATTAAATCATCTAGTTTACTTGAAGTGACAAAATAAACTAATTGTATCAAATGATGCTTATTAATATCTAATACCTAATTAGTGGAATAAAATATTTTTGTTCAAATGCACAAATGAAAAAATTAAATTATTTGAAATATTTTTGTTCAAATGCACAAATGATAAAATTAAATTATTTGAAAATGTTATTCATCGTTGGTCAATTTAAACAAATTTATTCCCACAGAAAAAAAAAAATTTTTTTGTATAATGTATAATATTTCCCGACGCCTTGTGAAGAAGTGTGTATCTTGCACAATTTTTTTGTCTCTCTAAATTTGATTTTAATAATCTTATTTACCAATTTAATCAGTTTAGCTTGATTGGGCTTAATTTAGTTTATTTACTTTAATTAATTTTATTTTAGTTCATTTTAGTTAACTTATATCAAATAGTCCAGCTACGTCATTTGAACTTGGCTTGGTTGGTCTAGTTATTTTAAATTTAATTAGTTTAATTTAATTTGACTTGATTTAAAATTGATTTAGGTTGGTTAATTTGGTTGGTTTAGTTTAATTGATTTAGTTAATCTAATTACTTGATTTAGTTAATTCAATCTAGTTTAACTTACTTTAATTAGATGTGGTTCAATTTAATTTATTTGGTTAAGTTTAACTTGGTTCAGCTTATTTTT
This sequence comes from Leptopilina drosophilae, assembly GCA_032873175.1. Taxonomy (NCBI): domain Eukaryota; kingdom Metazoa; phylum Arthropoda; class Insecta; order Hymenoptera; family Figitidae; genus Leptopilina; species Leptopilina drosophilae. The sequence goes on along the minus strand of JAVJHS010000417.1, from coordinate 37,161 downwards.
TTTGTTAATATAATTACTTCAGTTATTTTAATTAGTCAAGTTAATCTAACTCAGTTGGCTTAATTAATACTAAGTAGTTTGATTAGTTCAAGTACTTTATTTATTTAATTAGTTTAAAATTAATTTAGTTATTTTAGTTTAACTGGTTCAATTTAACTAAGATCTAATTTAGTCCAGTTTATTCTAGTTAGTTAAGTTTAGTCTAACGTAATTTAGTTTAATTAAATTTAATGCAACCTAATTTAATTAGTTTAATTTAATTTGGTTTAGTTTATTCTAATTTAACTCGGTTTAATTAATTTGATTACTTTTGTCACTTTATTTATTAGTTTAAAACTAATTTAGTTTTTTTTTATTGGTTTAATTTAATTAATATTTAATGTAACCTAATTTAATTGATTTAATTGATTTGGTTTAGATTATTCTAGTTTGATTCGGTCTAGTTAGTTTGATTAGTTTAGTCACTTTAATTATTAGTTTTAGTTTAAAATTAATTTAGTCTTTTTTTTTTGTTTAACTGGTTTAATTTAACTAGGATTGATTTAGCCCGTTTGTTCTAGTTAGTTATTTTAGTTTAACGTAAGTCAGCTTAATTAAAATTAATATAACTTAATTTCATTGATTTAATTTAATTGGTCAGTTTACTTAATCTAGTTAATCTAGATTATCATTTTGTTTATTTATTTAATTGATTAGGGTTGGCTCAGATTAGTTAGCTTGATTAGTCCAGTTTTTTTCTATCTAGATAACTAATTTAGCCTGATTAGTTTAGCTAAATTAAGCTTAATTTAGTTTACTTATTCATTTAGTTAAGTTTACTTTAGTCATAAATGTGAAAGTTGCAACTTCAGAGCGTGCGTCGGGAAAAGGCTTAACACATCACATTAATTTTTTTTACACAAAATTTAATGTTTATTATGATTATTAATATCATAAAACACGTTTTTAATAAGACATCATTGAAATATTTTTTTTTCTCTTAAAAAAAATATATATATATATATATATATATATATATATATATCTTTGTCACCGAATGATATAAATTTTTATAAGTCCAAACAAAATGAATTTTTTTTACCGAAATTTTAATGTTTGCAATGATTGTAAACATCGTAAAACGTGTTTTGACAAAAACATTATTTACACTTTTCGAAAATTTTTACCCCATGCTATGAATAATGAAAATTTTTTTTCCAAGTTCGAATAAAATAATAAAAGTTTAAAAAAAAGAAAAGGTAAGAAAAATTCCTTTCCTCCTTCCCTTCACTTTATATATGTAACGAAACAATTAATCTCGCGATTGACACCGAACTTATTGCAGGGATATGTGTCTGTACCTCGACGACGTTAGGCCCTTATCATGGTAATCTTATATCATACTATAGGATCACTGTGGTAAGGTTGTTTTATAGGAAGATAATGTAACTCACAAAACATTCAAATAAGATTTACAATGTGACTCAAAAATCGGTCGAAGAGTAAGAACAAAGAAACCCCTATTTTTCTGAAAATCATAAAGCTATAAAAAAAAACCCAAATTCGTTTCCATCGCGATAAGTTTTCGGGGACAAAAACGGAAAAATCCGTGGTGGGTTGTTACGGTATAACCTCACAGTTAAAGTAATTTGTAAGAAATTTATTAAAATTAAAAATTTGAAAATTATTTCAATTTGAATGATTTCATAAAAAGGTTTCTCAAACACTCTTACGGTTGAAAGGTGATATCCTCAGATATCACCAAGGATAAGCTGCGTCAGCACCGCATAGGAAACAATGTTGGCCTATTCGAGCATAATTCCTTATGACTAACAAAAGTGTTAGTTAACAAAACCTTTATGAATTTCAGGAAATCGCCGAATGTTAACATTAAAATTTTTTTTATTTTGGCTATAAATAGTATAGCTTTTGTACTAAACAACGATAACAACAATTTTAATAGGAGAAACATGATGCCGCTCCAGAGAAATTGTTGTTTACATAAACTAAAAGAATTATTTTTATCTCATCAAAACACTCTAAATTTCCCCGAAATTGTTCACGTTCAATTTCAGCCGACGTAAAATGTAAAATGGAGAAACAATATGCATTTTCTCCTTAAAATATTGGACAAAACCTATTGAAAATGTTTAAACTGGAATGGCAACTATTTAAAATTAATAATGAACCTTACGGCAACATTCCCGTTTTAAAAAACCAAGAACGGCAATGTTGCGAATGTTGCAACCCATAAAACGAAGCTTGCGGCATCCGCCTGAACAGTTTCCGCTGGGTCGCAACATTCCCATTTTTAAAACCCCCGAACGGCAATGTTGCGAATGTTGCAACCCATAAAACGAAGCTTGCGGCATCCGCCTGAACGGTTTCCGCTGGGTCGCAACATTCCCATTTTTAAAACCCCCGAACGGCAATGTTGCGAATTTCCCAGCGGAAACCGTCCAGGCGGATGCCGCAAGCTTCGTTTTATGGGTCGCAACATTCGCAACATTACTATTCGTGATTTTTCAAATTGGGAATGTCGCGGCCCAGCGGAAACCGTCCAGGCGGATGCCGCAAGCTTCGTTTTATGGGTCGCAACACTCGCAACATTACTATTCGTGATTTTTCAAATTGGGAATGTTGCGGTCCAGCGGAAACCGTCCAGGCGGATGCCGCAAGCTTCGTTTTATGGGTCGCAACATTCGCAACATTACTATTCGTGATTTTTCAAATTGGGAATGTTGCGGCCCAGCGGGAACCGAAGCTTGCGGCATCCGCCTGGACGGTTTCCGCTGGACCGCAACATTCCCAATTTGAAAAATCACGAATAGTAATTCGACTCGGGGCCGCGTCGGAGCGTCGAGTCTGTTGAAAGTTTAAATCCGGTTTTTGGAAACTCGGGTTTACTTGTGGGCCTGGTGAGGCTGAGCGAGGAGGGGTAGTACTCGGTCTATAACTTTGTGTCGGTGCCCTGTACTGTTGGTACTGTTGTTGGGGCTGTACCGGCACGTAAGGTGCAGCATACGTCGGGGGCTGCTGATACGACATGGGCTGGATAGGTGGCGCATAAGCCACTGGTTGAGCAAACGATGGCATTTGCCACGCAATGGCTATCAACACCACAGAGGATGACGTTGATTTACGAATAGAACCACAGAAGCTCATCCCATTCGACTTTTGCAAATTCCCTGGCGAGGAATTTTCTGATTCTGAACCTGAAAATTTGCAAACGATCACAGGCATGAGAATTTCTGATAGGGTTCGTAAAGTCAAGAAGTCCTTATACACCTCGCACCTAACGCCGGAAGGAAAAGAAATGGTGAATCGATGGGCGGAAGACTTTCCAGACATTTTTCATCTCAACGGAGAAAAGCTCTCTTGCACACATTTAGTGCAACATAGAATTCCAACCATCGACGATCAGGTTATTCGAAAAAAACAGTATAGGTCCCCAAATGAGGCCTTGGAGCAAATAGATGCGCAGCTCCTAAAACAATTTGATAGCGGAATAATAGGTCATTCAAACTCTGATTATAACTCCCCACTTTTAATTGTGCCAAAAAAACTTGACGCATCAGGAGAAAAGAAGTGGAGGGTTGTAATTGACTATAGGGCCCTAAATGAGAAGGTAATTGGAGACGCTTTTCCCCTACCGAATATTAGCGGGATTTTTGATCGCTTGGGAAAAGCCAGGTTCTTTACTGTGTTCGATTTAGCGAGCGGGTTTCATCAGGTTGAAACGCACCCTGATGACCGACACAAAACGGCATTCTCTTCGAGAAATGGTCATTATGAGTATCATAGGATGCCCATGGGCATAAAGAACGCTCCTCCCACTTTCCAACGATTACTTAATAGTGTACTAAGTAGCATGCTCGATACAGAGGCATTCGTCTATTTGGACGACATTATTATTTATTCAGACACACTTGAAGAGCATGACGTAAGAGCCCGGCGGCTTTTCACTAAGCTTCGGGAAGCAAATCTAAAACTTCAACCTGACAAGTGTGAGTTTTTAAAAACAGAAGTGGCGTACCTTGGGCACATCATTAGCGGAAATGGTGTTAAGCCTAACCCCAACAAAATCGAGGCCATTAAAAATTTTCCTAAACCTAAGACGCAAAAAGACATTAGAAGTTTCTTAGGGCTATCCGGATATTATCGCCGTTTTATCAAGGACTTACGCTAAATTAGCGAAACCCCTATCGGAGTTGTTAATAAAGGATGTTAAAAGTGGGAATGGGGCGAATCACAATGCAAAAGTTTTTCAAAACTAAGAAAATATTTGTGTCGTAAGCCGATCTTACAATTTCCGGATTTTAAACAGAGATTTAAGCTAACCACCGATGCCTCAGAACATGCCATAGTGGCAATGCTAACCCAGGAAGTAAACTACGTAGATCTACCCGTGAGTTATTATTCGAAAGATCCTCGCAATCAAAACGAACAAAATTACCCTAAAGCCGAACGAGAATGTTTGGCGATAGTGCACGCTGTGGAGCATTTTCGTCCCATAATTTTAGATGGTCGAGAATTCACCTTAGCGTGTGATTTCGAACCAATCCACTGGGATTGTCTTAATATCGCGTAATCCATGAGCCAGCTCTCAAGATGGAGACTGAGACCCCTCCAGATTATCAGTATTAAAAATTTCCCGAATACAAGCCAGGGAAAATAAATCGTATCGATTCCAGCGCATTGATCAAACGAAATCCCAGCACAAAAGAAAAGGCAGCTAAATACAATCAGTGTTCTGACTCCGAGATCCGAATCAGAATTTGGACCATTTCGGTCATTAGACGATAACGCGGCAGATGTAGATCTGAAAATTCCCCCTCAAAATGGACCTCGGATATAAAAGGTCACTTCCACTTTAGCGCATTAACAATTAAGGACATAAGAAAGGATAAGGCGGAAAGAGGGTTATCAAGAGTGTTAAACCCCTAACGCTAGTCCACATATCGACCTTCAACAAGACCGCCCCCGAACCATGTCGGACAACCCAACTCGAAATAAAGGAATATGATAATAAAACCAAATCCAAACTTCTTGAATTACCCAAACCTCCGTCAAAGACCGCCCCACTACAAAATGGAAGGACCTAGAAAAAATCTCAACCATTTAAGAATTCCCCACAAACGAAAAGTAACATTACCACCCCGTGACTTTTAGGATACAAGCCTACTGATACGATTTTAAAAAGGATCCCCGAAGTAGTTTACATCAAGCAACAGCCCACGTAAGGATAAATGCCATCAATGCACCTTTTCCCCTGGACCGACATCGAAGAATCGAAGCTCCAACCTACCGACGGTCCAGAAGAAACAGAAACACCAAAGGAACAAACTCCACTCAAACGAGATCCAAAAATCCTTAAACTCAAAGGAACCCGAATGGAGAAGAGCCCTTATAGGCCCCACCGACGTGCAGTAGGTCCTCAATCCAACCCCGATATCCGCTGCGTAGCCTCAAAAGAATTGAGAAAAGAGCGACCCTAGCTGCCTCAACCTTCAAGTACTCCGCATCCACCACCTCTTCTTCAGACGAACAAACGTCAGCCAACTGAATGTGAAGAGGAATCAGATCCTCCCAGTATTTGTGTAGAAGACAACAGTTGCATTCCCCAGTGTTCCAATAAAACCCCAATCCCACCGCTGCCACCATCAGGCTTGTTACGAAAACCGAAAATTGATTTATTTATTAAATTATTAAAATCCAAAAGAAAATACAGAAGTCAAAAATTGTAGAAACATGAGAATTTTACGTGTTGAGCGATGATAAAGAAATTCAACCGCGGCGGGCCTGCGGGAGGTTTCCGTTGGAGGAAATCAAGCTGCCAGGGTCGGATGACCCTGTTTTATATTTTATGGAATCTTTCTTTCTTCACGTATTTGCCTCCGGCCCCATTTTGAATTTTCAAAAAAAAGAAAAAAAAAAATTTTTTTGGGTTTCTTCTCTTCCTTGTTTTTAATCTTATTCAATTCTAAATATTTTTTCGAATTTAATAATTTTTCCTGCGTGTGAAGTTGGATTAAGGAGGAATCTTTTTGAGTGTTCAGTTTAAGTTTTAAAAAGAAATTACAAAGTAAATATCTTTTAAGATTTTTCCTTGTACTTTTATTGTTTAACTGGTAGTGAGTAGTATGTGATGACCCTATTTTTTAACTAGGTGGGGTGGCGAGCCTCTCTATGCCACTCCTCCTCTCCAGAACCTCATTTTAAGAGTTATTCTGAATTTCTATCTGACCGGGAGAAGAATTTTTCTTTTCTTAATTTTCAGGAAAATTTTTCTAAGGTAGATTTATATTTTGTTCCTCCTTTCAAAGTGTTTAAAAAATTCATTATAACATGTTTTTCCAGTGGGCATTGACTTTTTTTTTGGTAAAGGGGAAAAATTAGTTCTCTTTATTTCCTCAACTCGGATGTTAAAAAGAAAACTGAAAACGAAAAGTTCTATTGAGAATAAGATTTTCTCTTTCAGTTTCATAAATTGAACTGGTAGTGCAGTAGCTATGTGACGACCCCCGTCTTAATAGTGGGGGGCTCCAGAAACCTTCATTTAAGGTTATAAAACCAAAGTTTCTGTTAATAGAGAGAACAGATGTTGGCTATTTAATTTTTTTTTCTTTTTCTCTCAAAAGATATATTTTTTGATGATGAAGAATAATTTTCCTTTAATGTCAGTTTAAGTTTTAGAAATAGAAATTGAAAAGAAAATTTAGTAGAATTTTCTTTTAGTCTTCACCACTTGAACTAAAGGTGAAAAGTATGTGATGAACCCTAATTTTTATAGTGGGGGCTCCAGAAATTCATTTCAAGGTTAAGTTAGAATTTTCACTGACGAAAGAAGGTTGCTTTGTTCTGCGTTAATTTTTTTCTTTAATTTATAAATCTCTCTCTTCAAACATCTTACTTAATTTAATTTTCGACTATTAATTGGCTTGGAAGAAATTAAGAAGAGAAAATAATTTGTCTTTAATTAATTTTTCCTGTTTCACTAAAAGTGTAGTAGTATGTGATGACCCTATTTCTATAGTGTGGAGGGCTCCAGAACCTCATTATTAAGGTCAGTTAAACCAAGGGGTTTATTGTTTTTTCTGTCAACACAAGAGAAATAGGTGTTGATTATTATTAATTTTTCGGAACAAAATTTAATTTTCCCTTTGAATAGTCAGTACTAAATATAATAATAGAAATTGATAAGAAGATCTTAGTAGAGATTTTTCTTTTAGTTTCAGCTACTTGACTAGAAGTGAAAAGTATGTGGACGACCCCTATTTTTATTAGTGGGTGGTCTCCAGAAATTCGTTTAAGGTCGAGCTAGAATTTTACTTGACGAAAGTGGGATTAATTTTCTTTTACTTTTTATACTCTTTAAACTTGGTTGTCCTTCTTATAAACATTTATTTTCCCTTAACTATTTAACTTATTTTCAGTGTTTATCTTTAATTGTCTTTCCTTAGTTTAAAATGTTTTGTCAATGCCTCATAAATGTTAGAGACGTTTACCGGAGGAAAGAAACTAAGAGAATTTGATAAGAATTTAAAAACTATCACAAAAATAGAAGAAAACGCTGCTAAGTGAGAAAAATTTAAATAAACGTATAGCAGCTAAGACGCAAAACCAGAAAATCAAGTTGAAAAAACCCTCGTCGGAAAATTCTGTAAGACAACCTTTGCCTCATTGGGAAGGAATTGCTATGATTGCGTCGAAACAATTGTTGAAAGCCGAATGGCCGAATTAACCCTTTTTTGCAAACAAACGAAAGGAAATTGGAGCGTCCGAGGTAAAATTAGCTTTAGAAAATAGGAAAGGGGAAAACTAAATTAGAGCTTTTCTTTCGTTTATTAATTTCTCTTTTCTTCCAATTTTTTTCAACTTACTATTGTTTACACCCCCGCTTAAAAAAAAAAAAGGAACGGTTTCTTTCTTTCTTTTTGTTTTTGTTAAAATGTTTTTACCAAATACCGAAGAAGTATAAATGCCGATGGTGGTGGAAACCCCAAAGATAGTCAGGTTTGACGAAATTTAAGGATCTCGCTACTAAAAACTGAAGCAAAGAATATCTTAGTGACGGATAACTTAAATAGGAATTCTAGCGTCGGCTAGAGCTTCCTCTAATAACAGTGAAACGCGATTAAGGAAATTCCGTTAAACTCTCTGAATTCTTGGGGAAGAAATTTTTTTTAAAAAATTCTTTGAGACCCTAACGAAACAAAACTGAGGAACCAAAGAAGTTGCCGAAAAAGAGTAGAAAATTGTTTGCTTAATTTCTAAAGTCAAAATAACGAAACAATAACTCTCATGATCGATTATTTAGCTTATTTTAATTTTTTTAGTGTAGAAGAAGAATAATATCTTAAGGTTCATCTATCTTGAATTTTTTGAAAGAAAATAAAAAAAAAACCTCTTTCAGAATGAATAATGAAATAGTTTTCTTTAAGTTAGTCCTTAAATTTGAAATGGAAATTGAAAAGAAGATTTATCTAGAATTTATATTTTAGTTTCACTACTTGACCTAAGAGTGAAGATAGTAATGTGAACGAGACCCTATTTTAATTATGGGGGCTCCAGAAAAGAAACTCATTTTCGGGTTTAAGTTTAGAATTTTTCAACTGATGAAAAGAAGAATCAATTTTGCTGACACTTTCACTTCTCCTTAACTTAGTTGTTTTCCTCTCGCTTTAAACAATTATCTCTTCCTTTTATTATTTGATACTTCCTTTAGTTTTAATGCGAGTTTACCTAAAATGTTTTTGGTGATAATGCCTGAATAAAAATAAACGCCGCGGTGGGCGCTCTAGAAGTAAAAAAAGTTCTTCAAAAAAAAAACCGAAACCTTGCTAGACAAGTGGCAGGCAGGCCTCATCAAATAGGCACAAAACCAATTGGGGGCAGTGTCCACTAAAACTAATAGGCCCAAGAGTTATTAAAGATATCGAAGGAAAAAAGAGGAACCATTCCGTTCCTAAAATTTAATACCTTCCGGCCGAAACTCTTTGGTTTCTAAAAGGTGAGCTTGCACGATAAAACTGACATTATTTTGTAGTGTTTGAGACCCCAGGACTCCCACTTCACAAAGGTACGGGTTCACGAACAATCAACGGAGTTGAGAAGACTCTCATTAGGACGTTTAGTTTCGGTCAGCCTGACCTTTTGACAGATACTCGAACTCTAAAACTAAGAGTTAGACGTATTGAAAAACTTTAAACGACCAAAGGGTGAGACTAGTAATGAACCCTTAGTTAATTTGAACACTAGGACGCGACTGTGGAATTACGACAGCAAACATCCCACGATTTTGGAATTAAGATCCCTTAATGTATGAACGCCGAAGTCACTCCCCGAAGTAGTTCCTAAGATTGAGCTCCGACACCCCGTTTTTGAGGAAGAAATCCCTCCGGCCCCCGGGTGTTATCCCCCATAGAAGTAAGTTAAAATACAAAGAGACCATCAGAGTAAAATTTGGAACTTAAAACGTATAATAAAGGGGTCGACATCGAGATCCCTCCACCCCCCGAGTGTTATCCCCCCAATAGAAGTAGTTAAAATACGGAAAAAGCTATAGAGGACATTTGGAACTTTAAAGCGGAAATGGAATCTAAGACGAGGATTTCTCCACTTCCGGGAGTTATCCCCCAATTGAACTAGCCATAGGAAGAAGAAATCTGGAAAGAAATAGGGAATTAGAGACGAGCGAAACCTTACAGGGTTTTAGTTTGTTTTAATGTCGGACAAATATATTACCTTGTTCACAGTATAATAATAAGTTTCCAATATCCGACCACAGAACTGTTAACTCGTATCCGAATTGAAAAAGATTCCTCTTTTTTTTTTTTTCTTCTTCCTCGACATCCAGCCCGAGTTAGCTTCAAGTCGGAAACCAAGAAAAGACAAAAGTTTTTTTTAAAAATAATAAAAATAGAAACCGTTTAAGTGTTGCTGTCCCTTTTCATTAGCCCTCATGTTTCCTCGGAAGATGTACTTATTGTTACTCCGGACTGCTTTAACCAGGACCAATGGAGCTGAAATTAGCAGAAGGGATAGATGCTATTGGAGGGGAATATAGTAGCCTTGATGTACAGAAAACTCTAGTTTTGAAAAATAGGTAATAAACGAATTTTAGAATCACGGTAGAACCTCACTGGTGGAAACTTTAACCACACTTTCACAAGCAACATTCGCCCATTCCAATGTTAGTTTCTTCCACTTAGAAAAGAAAGCCCGTTAAAGTGAACAAGGGTTATTGAGTACCCTAAACAAAAAGGATTTAGGAAGGAATTAAAGATTGAAATGAATTCAAAATGACGCCCCGAATGGAAAAAATACCCTTTTTTTAATAATTCTGCCGAAACACATTCAAGAAGTTAGAAGATCCTTTAACATTTTAACTCCCTTGAAATCGACAACCTGCTAGAATGGGAATTCCCTATCTCCTTCATTCTAAAATTAAATCTATGGAAAGACAGAGTCCGAACTATTAGATTTCACTAGTAAGACACGAGAAGAAACTCCGGTATATAGCACTCACTAAAGACGCAAGGGAACTAGAACTTTATTATTGCAGAATCCTAAAGCTCTGACTAGCTTGTAAATTTAGTAATGATTGAACAAAGAAATGAAATGCCTGATAATTTACCGCCACTTAATTTGAAACCTGATAAAGGAAGAGAATCGGAAAAATTCCAAGAATCTTGATCCTAAATGGAAACATGAGTTCCACAATCTCCCTACAACTCGGTTGCAAAATTAAAACCGATAAGAAAAATAGACGGCCGGTTTTATCGTTAATTTTTCGGAAATAAACAAAACCTCTGTTGACAGGCAGAACCTGCACAAAACAGAATTAGAAACTGATTTTTTTCCCCCACGATTACCTTCGAGGTAACAATTAGCAGGAATAATTCGCGGTGGCGACTCACGACACGCCCGGAAGCAACATTCAGAAATAAACAATAGTAAGACAAAGAAGAAAAATTCTCCGTAGAAATTTGCCAAGAGCAGCTACCTTTTGTTTTTGTAATACAGGTTATTGTACGTAGCGTTGTTGCATTCTAACAAATTACATAAACATGTCATAACCGCTGGTGGTGGTGGAAATTTTAACTCTAATGGATCTATGCCATGTAGGGGGAGAAGTTGGCCAAATTTAGGACCCCATTCCTGCACCGTTAGACAACACCAATAATGTCGGTTACAGTGCTCGAGCAAAATGTCTGTGCAAAACTAATTTCGCCCAAAACATTCCCACTTATTTGACGGCCGCCAACCCCCTCTTAAAGATTTCTTTGTCTTACAGGAAACTAGAAAACAAGTGCCGCGTTTCATTAGACCTGAGGTATCAGAGCCCGGTTTTCTTTAAGGCCGTATTGAGCAAATTAAGAGGTCCAGAGGCCCCGGTATAGTGTCCGTGGATTGCGTTTCATACGGCATCATATGAACTTCGTTGGAACACCTGAGGAAAACGGTTCGCGTCCTCGAAAAAGTACCGTGGTTATTTAGAAACAATATTAATGACCATCTAAGGCTCAAAACAGACCGAGACAGTGAGGTGACTAATCACGATAGGTTAAGCAGGACTCAAGTAAGTTGGTGCAAAACACGCGTTAGAATTGAAGTATAACAAGGTATATCGTGAAAGTATTTCCAAAATGAAGTCGGGTGGCAATGAATCGTGGACTATGAAGTTTGCTGAAAAGTTGAAATTATCTATGCAAAACCCAGTGGTCGAAAAACGCGTTTCCGTGCCTTCTGTTAGGGGCTTACCCGATGAAATGTCCGACCATCGTTGACCACACCGTAATCCCCAGAAATCTCGACGAGGCCTACGAGCATTGCAACTTTATGCGGAAAAGAGGCGCCGTAAATTATGCAGAAAGAAAGAAAGATCTAGGGCATCCTCTTACCCACCAATTACACGCGGCAGTAACAACTTTCGCTCTCTCAGTAATCAGTAAGCCTCCTCTTGGAGGGCATTCAACGGATTGGCGAAACGCCGGGACGCGCCCGTCCCACGGTCTGTTAATCGGTCCCCTTGTCTAAAAAGACCACTACGAGATAGTAGTCTAAGATTTTAGGGACAGACGAAAATAAATAAAAAGGGCAAAAAGCTTCCACATTAGTGAAGCCCGACCTTGAATTTTAATTATTTTCGCCATCTTGAAATTTTAAAAAAAAAAATTAAAATTTTGATTGTTTGTTAATAATTAAAAACTTCGCGATAATAAAATTTAAAATCAACGGACTAAAATTTTTGGAATAATGTAAAATGAAATTTATAATAGTGCATAAGTGCGTGCTGTTTTTGATAATTTTTCTTTTCTTCAAATCGTGAGAGTTTATTTGTGCGTGTGTGGTGCCCTAGGCCACCCAAATTTGAGAGGCCTAGCGATAAAGGAAAAAATTTTTCAAGGCAAATCTTCGCCCGCCGAAAACATCAGGTTCCGACGGTTAGATATAGTATATAAGAAAATTGTTTTAAGGAGATGCGTGTGAGTACAAATGTATCGTTCTAATTTTACATTAATTTCTCTTGTGTCTTTTTCTGTAAACTTTCTTACTTAAAACTTTTACTTTTCAATAAAATTGTGACCTTTTATTGATAATTTCTGTAGTTTTTATTCTGTAATAATTTTTCCTTGTAATTACTCACATTATTTTAAAATTTACAAATCAAAAGGGAGTTGGCTTGGCATATTCTTTTAAAAGAGGGGATATACGAAAAAAAACAACCCATACAAAAAAAAACAGGGCCACTCGGCTCTGGAGGCTTGGGTGCCTTCGGCGAACCTCCGCAGGCGCGCGGTTTGAATATCTTCTCAAAATTGTCCAATAAAAAAAATTTTCTATATTTTAAATTTTGGCTTATCCAATTATGTTTTCGGATAATAATTAATTTATTATATAATTATTTCTTGTTTTGCGTCGTTAACAGTCGAAAAATGCAATTCCGTTAATTTTTGCAGATGAAAAATCCTGAAAATCAACGAATTTCAATAATTTTTTATTTCCAATGTGAAAAAAACGAGAAAATTGACGATTTCTAAAATTTGAAAAATTTTGAAATTTGATTAAAAACTTTATTTTTGCGTACCATTCATCTTAAAAATAAGAAATATTTAGGAATCGACATGAAAATCTAGAATTTAAAATTTTCAGTCGAAAAAAATTAAAAAAATCGACAAATTTTTATTTTTCTGAAATTTTAAAAATCGTTCAAAAACTGAAATTTCGTGTATTATTTCTTAGAGAAATGAACACGAAAAACGAATTCAGTCGAAAAATGCAATTCCGTAAATTTTTGCAGATGAAAAATCCTTAAAATCAACGAATTTCAATAATTTTTTATTTCCAATGTGGAAAATTACGAGAAAATTGACGATTTCTAAAATTAGAAAAATTTTGAAATTTGATTAAAAACTTTATTTTTGTGTACCATTCATCTTAAAAATAAGAAATATTTAGGAATCGACATGAAAATCTGGATTTTAAAATTTTCAGTCGAAAAAAATTCAAAAAATCGACAAATTTTTATTTTTCCGAAATTTTAAAAATCGTTCAAAAACTGAAATTTCGTGTATTATTTTTTAGAGAAATGAACACGAAAAACGAATTCAGTCGAAAAATGCAATTCCGTAAATTTTTGCAGATGAAAAATCCATAAAATCATCGATTTTCAATAATTTTTTATTTCCAATGTGAAAAAAACGAGAAAATTGACGATTTCTAAAATTTAAAAAATTTTGAAATTTGATTAAAAACTTTATTTTTGTGTACCTTTCATCTTAAAAATAAGAAATATTTAGGAATCGACATAAAAATCTAGAATTTTAAATTTTCAATCGAAAAAAATTCAAAAAATCGACAAATTTTTATTTTTTTAAAAATTTTAAAAATCGTTTAAAAACTGAAATTTCGTGTATAATTTCTTAGAGAAATGAACACGAAAAACGAATTCAGTCGAAAAATGCAATTCCGTAAATTTTTGCAGATGAAAAATCCTGAAAATCCACCAATTTCAATAATTTTTTTTTTCCAATTTCGAAAATTACGAGAAAATTGACGATTTCTAAAATTTAAAAAATTTTGAAATTTGATTAAAAACTTTATTTTTGTGTACCTTTCATCTTAAAAATAAGAAATATTTAGGAATAGACATGAAAATCTGTATTTTAAAATTTTCAGTCGAAAAAAATTAAAAAAATCGACAAATTTTTATTTTTCCGAAATTTTAAAAATCGTTCAAAAACTGAAATTTCGTGTATAATTTCTTAGAGAAATGAACACGAAAAACGAATTTAGTCGAAAAATGCAATTCCGTAATTTTTGCAGATGAAAATTCCTGAAAATCAACGAATTTCAATAATTTTTTTATTTCCAATGTGGAAAATTACGAGAAAATTGACGATTTCTAAAATTTGAAAAATTTTGAAATTTGATTAAAAAACTTTATTTTTGTGTACCATTCATCTTAAAAATAAGAAATATTTAGGAATCGACATGAAAATCTAGAATTTTAAAATTTTCAATCGAAAAAAATTCAAAAAATCGACAAATTTTTATTTTTTTGAAATTTTAAAAATCGTTCAAAAACTGAAATTTCGTGTATAATTTCTTAGAGAAATGAACACGAAAAACGAATTCAGTCGAAAAATGCAATTCCGTAAATTTTTGCAGATGAAAAATCCTGAAAATCAACGAATTTCAATAATTTTTTATTTCCAATGTGAAAAAAACGAGAAAATTGACGATTTCTAAAATTTGAAAAATTTTGAAATTTGATTAAAAACTTTATTTTTGTGTACCATTAATCTTAAAAATAAGAAATATTTAGGAATAGACATGAAAATCTAGAATTTTAAATTTTCAATCGAAAAAAATTCAAAAAATCGACAAATATTTATTTTTTTGAAATTTTAAAAATCGTTCAAAAACTGAAATTTCCGGTATTATTTTATTTAAAAAATGAACACGAAAAACGAATTCAGTCGAAAAATGCAATTCCGTAAATTTTTGCAGATGAAAAATCCTGAAAATCAACGAATTTCAATAATTTTTTATTTCCAATGTGGAAAATTACGAGAAAATTGACGATTTCTAAAATTTGTCAAATTTTGAAATTTGATTAAAAACTTTATTTTTGCGTACCATTCATCTTAAAAATAAGAAATATTTAGGAATCGACATGAAAATCTAGAATTTAAAATTTTCAGTCGAAAAAAATTCAAAAAATCGACAAATTTTTATTTTTCCGAAATTTTAAAAATCGTTAAAAAACTGAAATTTCGTGTATTATTTATTAGAGAAATGAACACGAAAAACGAATTCAGTCGAAAAATGCAATTCCGTAAATTTTTGCAGATGAAAAATCCTGAAAATCAACGAATTTCAATAATTTTTTATTTCCAATGTGGAAAATTACGAGAAAATTGACGATTTCTAAAATTAGAAAAATTTTGAAATTTGATTAAAAACTTTATTTTTGTGTACCATTCATCTTAAAAATAAGAAATATTTAGGAATCGACATGAAAATCTGGATTTTAAAATTTTCAGTCGAAAAAAATTCAAAAAATCGACAAATTTTTATTTTTTTGAAATTTTAAAAATCGTTCAAAAACTGAAATTTCGTGTATAATTTCTTAGAGAAATGAACACGAAAAACGAATTCAGTCGAAAAATGCAATTCCGTAAATTTTTGCAGATGAAAAATCCTGAAAATCAACGAATTTCAATAATTTTTTATTTCCAATGTGAAAAAAACGAGAAAATTGACGATTTCTAAAATTTGAAAAATTTTGAAATTTGATTAAAAACTTTATTTTTGCGTACCATTCATCTTAAAAATAAGAAATATTTAGGAATCGACATGAAAATCTAGAATTTTAAATTTTCAATCGAAAAAAATTCAAAAAATCGACAAATTTTTATTTTTTTGAAATTTTAAAAATCGTTCAAAAACTGAAATTTCGTGTATTATTTATTAGAGAAATGAACACGAAAAACGAATTCAGTCGAAAAATGCAATTCCGTAAATTTTTGCAGATGAAAAATCCTGAAAATCAACGAATTTCAATAATTTTTTATTTCCAATGTGGAAAATTACGAGAAAATTGACGATTTCTAAAATTTGTCAAATTTTGAAATTTGATTAAAAACTTTATTTTTGCGTACCATTCATCTTAAAAATAAGAAATATTTAGGAATCGACATGAAAATCTGGATTTTAAAATTTTCAGTCGAAAAAAATTCAAAAAATCGACAAATTTTTATTTTTTTGAAATTTTAAAAATCGTTCAAAAACTGAAATTTCGTGTATAATTTCTTAGAGAAATGAACACGAAAAACGAATTCAGTCGAAAAATGCAATTCCGTAAATTTTTGCAGATGAAAAATCCTTAAAATCAACGAATTTCAATAATTTTTTATTTCCAATGTGAAAAAAACGAGAAAATTGACGATTTCTAAAATTTGAAAAATTTTGAAATTTGATTAAAAACTTTTTTTTGACGTACCATTCATCTTAAAAATAAGAAATATTTAGGAATAGACATGAAAATCTAGAATTTTAAATTTTCAATCGAAAAAAATTCAAAAAATCGACAAATTTTTATTTTTTTGAAATTTTAAAAATCGTTCAAAAACTGAAATTTCGTGTATTATTTATTAGAGAAATGAACACGAAAAACGAATTCAGTCGAAAAATGCAATTCCGTAAATTTTTGCAGATGAAAAATCCTGAAAATCAACGAATTTCAATAATTTTTTATTTCCAATGTGGAAAATTACGAGAAAATTGACGATTTCTAAAATTTGAAAAATTTTGAAATTTGATTAAAAACTTTATTTTTGTGTACCATTCATCTTAAAAATAAGAAATATTTAGGAATAGACATGAAAATCTAGAATTTTAAATTTTCAATCGAAAAAAATTCAAAAAATCGACAAATTTTTATTTTTTTGAAATTTTAAAAATCGTTCAAAAACTGAAATTTCGTGTATTATTTTTTTGGAAAAATGAACACGAAAAACGAATTCAGTCGAAAAATGCAATTCCGTAAATTTTTGCAGATGAAAAATCCTGAAAATCAACGAATTTCAATAATTTTTTATTTCCAATGTGGAAAATTACGAGAAAATTGACGATTTCTAAAATTAGAAAAATTTTGAAATTTGATTAAAAACTTTATTTTTGTGTACCATTCATCTTAAAAATAAGAAATATTTAGGAATCGACATGAAAATCTAGAATTTTAAATTTTCAATCGAAAAAAATTCAAAAAATCGACAAATTTTTATTTTTTTGAAATTTTAAAAATCGTTCAAAAACTGAAATTTCGTGTATAATTTCTTAGAG
Source organism: Leptopilina drosophilae (assembly GCA_032873175.1). Classification (NCBI taxonomy): domain Eukaryota; kingdom Metazoa; phylum Arthropoda; class Insecta; order Hymenoptera; family Figitidae; genus Leptopilina; species Leptopilina drosophilae. The sequence continues at coordinate 19,827 of JAVJHS010000417.1, read as the reverse complement.
AAATGAACACGAAAAACGAATTCAGTCGAAAAATGCAATTCCGTAAATTTTTGCAGATGAAAAATCCTTAAAATCAACGAATTTCAATAATTTTTTATTTCCAATGTGAAAAAAACGAGAAAATTGACGATTTCTAAAATTTGAAAAATTTTGAAATTTGATTAAAAACTTTTTTTTGACGTACCATTCATCTTAAAAATAAGAAATATTTAGGAATAGACATGAAAATCTAGAATTTTAAATTTTCAATCGAAAAAAATTCAAAAAATCGACAAATTTTTATTTTTTTGAAATTTTAAAAATCGTTTAAAAACTGAAATTTCCTGTATTATTTTTTTGGAAAAATGAACACGAAAAATGAATTCAGTCGAAAAATGCAATTCCGTAAATTTTTGCAGATGAAAAATCCTGAAAATCAACGAATTTCAATAATTTTTTATTTCCAATGTGGAAAATTACGAGAAAATTGACGATTTCTAAAATTAGAAAAATTTTGAAATTTGATTAAAAACTTTATTTTTGTGTACCATTCATCTTAAAAATAAGAAATATTTAGGAATCGACATGAAAATCTAGAATTTTAAATTTTCAATCGAAAAAAATTCAAAAAATCGACAAATTTTTATTTTTTTGAAATTTTAAAAATCGTTCAAAAACTGAAATTTCGTGTATAATTTCTTAGAGAAATGAACACGAAAAACGAATTCAGTCGAAAAATGCAATTCCGTAAATTTTTGCAGATGAAAAATCCTGAAAATCAACGAATTTCAATAATTTTTTATTTCCAATGTGAAAAAAACGAGAAAATTGACGATTTCTAAAATTTGAAAAATTTTGAAATTTGATTAAAAACTTTATTTTTGTGTACCATTCATCTTAAAAATAAGAAATATTTAGGAATCGACATGAAAATCTAGAATTTTAAATTTTCAATCGAAAAAAATTCAAAAAATCGACAAATTTTTATTTTTTTGAAATTTTAAAAATCGTTCAAAAACTGAAATTTCGTGTATTATTTATTAGAGAAATGAACACGAAAAACGAATTCAGTCGAAAAATGCAATTCCGTAAATTTTTGCAGATGAAAAATCCTGAAAATCAACGAATTTCAATAATTTTTTATTTCCAATGTGGAAAATTACGAGAAAATTGACGATTTCTAAAATTTGTCAAATTTTGAAATTTGATTAAAAACTTTATTTTTGCGTACCATTCATCTTAAAAATAAGAAATATTTAGGAATCGACATGAAAATCTAGAATTTTAAAATTTTCAATCGAAAAAAATTCAAAAAATCGACAAATTTTTATTTTTTTGAAATTTTAAAAATCGTTTAAAAACTGGAATTTCGTGTATTATTTCTTAGAGAAATGAACACGAAAAACGAATTCAGTCGAAAAATGCAATTCCGTAAATTTTTGCAGATGAAAAATCCTGAAAATCAACGAATTTCAATAATTTTTTATTTCCAATGTGGAAAATTACGAGAAAATTGACGATTTCTAAAATTAGAAAAATTTTGAAATTTGATTAAAAACTTTATTTTTGTGTACCATTCATCTTAAAAATAAGAAATATTTAGGAATCGACATGAAAATCTAGAATTTTAAATTTTCAATCGAAAAAAATTCAAAAAATCGACAAATTTTTATTTTTTTGAAATTTTAAAAATCGTTCAAAAACTGAAATTTCGTGTATAATTTCTTAGAGAAATGAACACGAAAAACGAATTCAGTCGAAAAATGCAATTCCGTAAATTTTTGCAGATGAAAAATCCTGAAAATCAACGAATTTCAATAATTTTTTATTTCCAATGTGAAAAAAACGAGAAAATTGACGATTTCTAAAATTTGAAAAATTTTGAAATTTGATTAAAAACTTTATTTTTGTGTACCATTCATCTTAAAAATAAGAAATATTTAGGAATCGACATGAAAATCTAGAATTTTAAATTTTCAATCGAAAAAAATTCAAAAAATCGACAAATTTTTATTTTTTTGAAATTTTAAAAATCGTTCAAAAACTGAAATTTCGTGTATTATTTATTAGAGAAATGAACACGAAAAACGAATTCAGTCGAAAAATGCAATTCCGTAAATTTTTGCAGATGAAAAATCCTGAAAATCAACGAATTTCAATAATTTTTTATTTCCAATGTGGAAAATTACGAGAAAATTGACGATTTCTAAAATTAGAAAAATTTTGAAATTTGATTAAAAACTTTATTTTTGTGTACCATTCATCTTAAAAATAAGAAATATTTAGGAATCGACATGAAAATCTAGAATTTTAAATTTTCAATCGAAAAAAATTCAAAAAATCGACAAATTTTTATTTTTTTGAAATTTTAAAAATCGTTCAAAAACTGAAATTTCGTGTATAATTTCTTAGAGAAATGAACACGAAAAACGAATTCAGTCGAAAAATGCAATTCCGTAAATTTTTGCAGATGAAAAATCCTTAAAATCAACGAATTTCAATAATTTTTTATTTCCAATGTGAAAAAAACGAGAAAATTGACGATTTCTAAAATTAGAAAAATTTTGAAATTTGATTAAAAACTTTATTTTTGTGTACCATTCATCTTAAAAATAAGAAATATTTAGGAATAGACATGAAAATCTAGAATTTTAAATTTTCAATCGAAAAAAATTCAAAAAATCGACAAATTTTTATTTTTTTGAAATTTTAAAAATCGTTTAAAAACTGAAATTTCCTGTATTATTTTTTTGGAAAAATGAACACGAAAAATGAATTCAGTCGAAAAATGCAATTCCGTAAATTTTTGCAGATGAAAAATCCTGAAAATCAACGAATTTCAATAATTTTTTATTTCCAATGTGGAAAATTACGAGAAAATTGACGATTTCTAAAATTAGAAAAATTTTGAAATTTGATTAAAAACTTTATTTTTGTGTACCATTCATCTTAAAAATAAGAAATATTTAGGAATCGACATGAAAATCTAGAATTTTAAATTTTCAATCGAAAAAAATTCAAAAAATCGACAAATTTTTATTTTTTTGAAATTTTAAAAATCGTTCAAAAACTGAAATTTCGTGTATAATTTCTTAGAGAAATGAACACGAAAAACGAATTCAGTCGAAAAATGCAATTCCGTAAATTTTTGCAGATGAAAAATCCTGAAAATCAACGAATTTCAATAATTTTTTATTTCCAATGTGGAAAATTACGAGAAAATTGACGATTTCTAAAATTAGAAAAATTTTGAAATTTGATTAAAAACTTTATTTTTGTGTACCATTTATCTTAAAAATAAGAAATATTTAGGAATCGACATGAAAATCTAGAATTTTAAATTTTCAATCGAAAAAAATTCAAAAAATCGACAAATTTTTATTTTTTTGAAATTTTAAAAATCGTTCAAAAACTGAAATTTCGTGTATAATTTCTTAGAGAAATGAACACGAAAAACGAATTCAGTCGAAAAATGCAATTCCGTAAATTTTTGCAGATGAAAAATCCTTAAAATCAACGAATTTCAATAATTTTTTATTTCCAATGTGGAAAATTACGAGAAAATTGACGATTTCTAAAATTTGAAAAATTTTAAAATTTGATTAAAAACTTTTTTTTGACGTACCATTCATCTTAAAAATAAGAAATATTTAGGAATAGACATGAAAATCTAGAATTTTAAATTTTCAATCGAAAAAAATTCAAAAAATCGACAAATTTTTATTTTTTTGAAATTTTAAAAATCGTTTAAAAACTGAAATTTCGTGTATTATTTTTTTGGAAAAATGAACACGAAAAACGAATTCAGTCGAAAAATGCAATTCCGTAAATTTTTGCAGATGAAAAATCCTGAAAATCAACGAATTTCAATAATTTTTTATTTCCAATGTGGAAAATTACGAGAAAATTGACGATTTCTAAAATTAGAAAAATTTTGAAATTTGATTAAAAACTTTATTTTTGTGTACCATTCATCTTAAAAATAAGAAATATTTAGGAATCGACATGAAAATCTAGAATTTTAAATTTTCAATCGAAAAAAATTCAAAAAATCGACAAATTTTTATTTTTTTGAAATTTTAAAAATCGTTCAAAAACTGAAATTTCGTGTATTATTTCTTAGAGAAATGAACACGAAAAACGAATTCAGTCGAAAAATGCAATTCCGTAAATTTTTGCAGATGAAAAATCCTGAAAATCAACGAATTTCAATAATTTTTTATTTCCAATGTGTAAAATTATGAGAAAATTGACGATTTCTAAAATTAGAAAAATTTTGAAATTTGATTAAAAACTTTATTTTTGTGTACCATTCATCTTAAAAATAAGAAATATTTAGGAATCGACATGAAAATCTAGAATTTTAAATTTTCAATCGAAAAAAATTCAAAAAATCGACAAATTTTTATTTTTTTGAAATTTTAAAAATCGTTCAAAAACTGAAATTTCGTGTATAATTTCTTAGAGAAATGAACACGAAAAACGAATTCAGTCGAAAAATGCAATTCCGTAAATTTTTGCAGATGAAAAATCCTTAAAATCAACGAATTTCAATAATTTTTTATTTCCAATGTGAAAAAAACGAGAAAATTGACGATTTCTAAAATTTGAAAAATTTTGAAATTTGATTAAAAACTTTTTTTTGACGTACCATTCATCTTAAAAATAAGAAATATTTAGGAATCGACATGAAAATCTAGAATTTTAAATTTTCAATCGAAAAAAATTCAAAAAATCGACAAATTTTTATTTTTTTGAAATTTTAAAAATCGTTCAAAAACTGAAATTTCGTGTATTATTTTTTTGGAAAAATGAACACGAAAAACGAATTCAGTCGAAAAATGCAATTCCGTAAATTTTTGCAGATGAAAAATCCTGAAAATCAACGAATTTCAATAATTTTTTATTTCCAATGTGGAAAATTACGAGAAAATTGACGATTTCTAAAATTAGAAAAATTTTGAAATTTGATTAAAAACTTTATTTTTGTGTACCATTCATCTTAAAAATAAGAAATATTTAGGAATCGACATGAAAATCTAGATTTTAAAATTTTCAGTCGAAAAAAATTTAAAAAATCGAAAAATTTTTATTTTTTTGAAATTATAAAAATCGTTCAAAAACTTAAATTTCGTGTATAATTTTTTAGATAAATGAACACGAAAAACGAATTCAGTCGAAAAATGCAATTCCGTAAATTTTTGCAGATGAAAAATCCTGAAAATCAACGAATTTCAATAATTTTTTATTTCCAATGTGGAAAATTACGAGAAAATTGACGATTTCTAAAATTAGAAAAATTTTGAAATTTGATTAAAAACTTTATTTTTGTGTACCATTCATCTTAAAAATAAGAAATATTTAGGAATCGACATGAAAATCTAGAATTTTAAATTTTCAATCGAAAAAAATTCAAAAAATCGACAAATTTTTATTTTTTTGAAATTTTAAAAATCGTTCAAAAACTGAAATTTCGTGTATTATTTCTTAGAGAAATGAACACGAAAAACGAATTCAGTCGAAAAATGCAATTCCGTAAATTTTTGCAGATGAAAAATCCTGAAAATCAACGAATTTCAATAATTTTTTATTTCCAATGTGAAAAAAACGAGAAAATTGACGATTTCTAAAATTTGAAAAATTTTGAAATTTGATTAAAAACTTTATTTTTGTGTACCATTCATCTTAAAAATAAGAAATATTTAGGAATCGACATGAAAATCTAGAATTTAAAATTTTCAGTCGAAAAAAATTCAAAAAATCGACAAATTTTTATTTTTCTGAAATTTTAAAAATCGTTCAAAAACTGAAATTTCGAGTATTATTTTTTAGAGAAATGAACACGAAAAACGAATTCAGTCGAAAAATGCAATTCCGTAAATTTTTGCAGATGAAAAATCCTGAAAATCAACGAATTTCAATAATTTTTTATTTCCAATGTGGAAAATTACGAGAAAATTGACGATTTCTAAAATTAGAAAAATTTTGAAATTTGATTAAAAACTTTATTTTTGTGTACCATTCATCTTAAAAATAAGAAATATTTAGGAATCGACATGAAAATCTAGAATTTTAAATTTTCAATCGAAAAAAATTCAAAAAATCGACAAATTTTTATTTTTCCGAAATTTTAAAAACTCGTTCAAAAACTGAAATTTCGTGTATTATTTCTTAGAGAAATGAACACGAAAAACGAATTCAGTCGAAAAATGCAATTCCGTAAATTTTTGCAGATGAAAAATCCTGAAAATCAACGAATTTCAATAATTTTTTATTTCCAATGTGAAAAAAACGAGAAAATTGACGATTTCTAAAATTTGAAAAATTTTAAAATTTGATTAAAAACTTTTTTTTGTGTACCATTCATCTTAAAAATAAGAAATATTTAGGAATAGACATGAAAATCTAGAATTTTAAATTTTCAATCGAAAAAAATTCAAAAAATCGACAAATTTTTATTTTTTTGAAATTTTAAAAATCGTTCAAAAACTGAAATTTCGTGTATAATTTATTTGAGAAATGAACACGAAAATCGAATTCAGTCGAAAAATGCAATTCCGTAAATTTTTGCAGATGAAAAATCCTGAAAATCAACGAATTTCAATAATTTTTTATTTCCAATGTGGAAAATTACGAGAAAATTGACGATTTCTAAAATTAGAAAAATTTTGAAATTTGATTAAAAACTTTATTTTTGTGTACCATTCATCTTAAAAATAAGAAATATTTAGGAATCGACATGAAAATCTAGAATTTTAAATTTTCAATCGAAAAAAATTCAAAAAATCGACAAATTTTTATTTTTTTGAAATTTTAAAAATCGTTCAAAAACTGAAATTTCGTGTATAATTTCTTAGAGAAATGAACACGAAAAACGAATTCAGTCGAAAAATGCAATTCCGTAAATTTTTGCAGATGAAAAATCCTGAAAATCAACGAATTTCAATAATTTTTTATTTCCAATGTGGAAAATTACGAGAAAATTGACGATTTCTAAAATTAGAAAAATTTTGAAATTTGATTAAAAACTTTATTTTTGTGTACCATTCATCTTAAAAATAAGAAATATTTAGGAATCGACATGAAAATCTAGAATTTTAAATTTTCAATCGAAAAAAATTCAAAAAATCGACAAATTTTTATTTTTTTGAAATTTTAAAAATCGTTCAAAAACTGAAATTTCGTGTATTAATTTCTTCGACAAATGAACACGAAAATCGAATTCAGTCGAAAAATGCAATTACGTAAATTTTTGCAGATGAAAAATCCTGAAAATCAACGAATTTCAATAATTTTTTATTTCCAATGTGGAAAATTACGAGAAAATTGACGATTTCTAAAATTTGTCAAATTTTGAAATTTGATTAAAAACTTTATTTTTGCGTACCATTCATCTTAAAAATAAGAAATATTTAGGAATCGACATGAAAATCTAGAATTTTAAATTTTCAATCGAAAAAAATTCAAAAAATCGACAAATATTTATTTTTTTGAAATTTTAAAAATCGTTCAAAAACTGAAATTTCGTGTATTATTTCTTAGAGAAATGAACACGAAAAACGAATTCAGTCGAAAAATGCAATTCCGTAAATTTTTGCAGATGAAAAATCCTGAAAATCAACGAATTTCAATAATTTTTTATTTCCAATGTGAAAAAAACGAGAAAATTGACGATTTCTAAAATTTGAAAAATTTTGAAATTTGATTAAAAACTTTATTTTTGCGTACCATTCATCTTAAAAATAAGAAATATTTAGGAATCGACATGAAAATCTAGAATTTTAAATTTTCAATCGAAAAAAATTCAAAAAATCGACAAATTTTTATTTTTCCGAAATTTTAAAAACTCGTTCAAAAACTGAAATTTCGTGTATTATTTCTTAGAGAAATGAACACGAAAAACGAATTCAGTCGAAAAATGCAATTCCGTAAATTTTTGCAGATGAAAAATCCTGAAAATCAACGAATTTCAATAATTTTTTATTTCCAATGTGGAAAATTACGAGAAAATTGACGATTTCTAAAATTAGAAAAATTTTGAAATTTGATTAAAAACTTTATTTTTGTGTACCATTCATCTTAAAAATAAGAAATATTTAGGAATCGACATGAAAATCTAGAATTTTAAATTTTCAATCGAAAAAAATTCAAAAAATCGACAAATTTTTATTTTTTTGAAATTTTAAAAATCGTTCAAAAACTGAAATTTCGTGTATTATTTATTAGAGAAATGAACACGAAAAACGAATTCAGTCGAAAAATGCAATTCCGTAAATTTTTGCAGATGAAAAATCCTGAAAATCAACGAATTTCAATAATTTTTTATTTCCAATGTGGAAAATTACGAGAAAATTGACGATTTCTAAAATTAGAAAAATTTTGAAATTTGATTAAAAACTTTATTTTTGTGTACCATTCATCTTAAAAATAAGAAATATTTAGGAATCGACATGAAAATCTAGAATTTTAAATTTTCAATCGAAAAAAATTCAAAAAATCGACAAATTTTTATTTTTTTGAAATTTTAAAAATCGTTCAAAAACTGAAATTTCGTGTATAATTTCTTAGAGAAATGAACACGAAAAACGAATTCAGTCGAAAAATGCAATTCCGTAAATTTTTGCAGATGAAAAATCCTGAAAATCAACGAATTTCAATAATTTTTTATTTCCAATGTGGAAAATTACGAGAAAATTGACGATTTCTAAAATTTGAAAAATTTTGAAATTTGATTAAAAACTTTATTTTTGTGTACCATTCATCTTAAAAATAAGAAATATTTAGGAATCGACATGAAAATCTAGAATTTTAAATTTTCAATCGAAAAAAATTCAAAAAATCGACAAATTTTTATTTTTTTGAAATTTTAAAAATCGTTCAAAAACTGAAATTTCCTGTATTATTTCTTAGAGAAATGAACACGAAAAACGAATTCAGTCGAAAAATGCAATTCCGTAAATTTTTGCAGATGAAAAATCCTGAAAATCAACGAATTTCAATAATTTTTTATTTCCAATGTGGAAAATTACGAGAAAATTGACGATTTCTAAAATTAGAAAAATTTTGAAATTTGATTAAAAACTTTATTTTTGTGTACCATTCATCTTAAAAATAAGAAATATTTAGGAATCGACATGAAAATCTAGAATTTTAAAATTTTCAAACGAAAAAAATTCAAAAAATCGACAAATTTTTATTTTTTTGAAATTTTAAAAATCGTTCAAAAACTGAAATTTCGTGTATAATTTCTTAGAGAAATGAACACGAAAAACGAATTCAGTCGAAAAATGCAATTCCGTAAATTTTTGCAGATGAAAAATCCTGAAAATCAACGAATTTCAATAATTTTTTATTTCCAATGTGGAAAATTACGAGAAAATTGACGATTTCTAAAATTAGAAAAATTTTGAAATTTGATTAAAAACTTTATTTTTGTGTACCATTCATCTTAAAAATAAGAAATATTTAGGAATCGACATGAAAATCTAGAATTTTAAATTTTCAATCGAAAAAAATTCAAAAAATCGACAAATTTTTATTTTTTTGAAATTTTAAAAATCGTTCAAAAACTGAAATTTCGTGTATAATTTCTTAGAGAAATGAACACGAAAAACGAATTCAGTCGAAAAATGCAATTCCGTAAATTTTTGCAGATGAAAAATCCTGAAAATCAACGAATTTCAATAATTTTTTATTTCCAATGTGAAAAATTACGAGAAAATTGACGATTTCTAAAATTAGAAAAATTTTGAAATTTGATTAAAAACTTTATTTTTGTGTACCATTCATCTTAAAAATAAGAAATATTTAGGAATCGACATGAAAATCTAGAATTTTAAATTTTCAATCGAAAAAAATTCAAAAAATCGACAAATTTTTATTTTTTTGAAATTTTAAAAATCGTTCAAAAACTGAAATTTCGTGTATAATTTCTTAGAGAAATGAACACGAAAAACGAATTCAGTCGAAAAATGCAATTCCGTAAATTTTTGCAGATGAAAAATCCTGAAAATCAACGAATTTCAATAATTTTTTATTTCCAATGTGGAAAATTACGAGAAAATTGACGATTTCTAAAATTTGTCAAATTTTGAAATTTGATTAAAAACTTTATTTTTGCGTACCATTCATCTTAAAAATAAGAAATATTTAGGAATCGACATGAAAATCTAGAATTTAAAATTTTCATTCGAAAAAAATTCAAAAAATCGACAAATTTTTATTTTTTTGAAATTTTAAAAATCGTTCAAAAACTGAAATTTCGTGTATAATTTCTTAGAGAAATGAACACGAAAAACGAATTCAGTCGAAAAATGCAATTCCGTAAATTTTTGCAGATGAAAAATCCTGAAAATCAACGAATTTCAATAATTTTTTATTTCCAATGTGGAAAATTACGAGAAAATTGACGATTTCTAAAATTAGAAAAATTTTGAAATTTGATTAAAAACTTTATTTTTGTGTACCATTCATCTTAAAAATAAGAAATATTTAGGAATCGACATGAAAATCTAGAATTTTAAATTTTCAATCGAAAAAAATTCAAAAAATCGACAAATTTTTATTTTTTTGAAATTTTAAAAATCGTTCAAAAACTGAAATTTCGTGTATAATTTCTTAGAGAAATGAACACGAAAAACGAATTCAGTCGAAAAATGCAATTCCGTAAATTTTTGCAGATGAAAAATCCTGAAAATCAACGAATTTCAATAATTTTTTATTTCCAATGTGAAAAAAACGAGAAAATTGACGATTTCTAAAATTTGAAAAATTTTGAAATTTGATTAAAAACTTTATTTTTGTGTACCATTAATCTTAAAAATAAGAAATATTTAGGAATAGACATGAAAATCTAGAATTTTAAATTTTCAATCGAAAAAAATTCAAAAAATCGACAAATTTTTATTTTTTTGAAATTTTAAAAATCGTTAAAAAACTGAAATTTCGTGTATTATTTATTAGAGAAATGAACACGAAAAACGAATTCAGTCGAAAAATGCAATTCCGTAAATTTTTGCAGATGAAAAATCCTGAAAATCAACGAATTTCAATAATTTTTTATTTCCAATGTGGAAAATTACGAGAAAATTGACGATTTCTAAAATTAGAAAAATTTTGAAATTTGATTAAAAACTTTATTTTTGTGTACCATTCATCTTAAAAATAAGAAATATTTAGGAATCGACATGAAAATCTAGAATTTTAAATTTTCAATCGAAAAAAATTCAAAAAATCGACAAATTTTTATTTTTTTGAAATTTTAAAAATCGTTCAAAAACTGAAATTTCGTGTATAATTTCTTAGAGAAATGAACACGAAAAACGAATTCAGTCGAAAAATGCAATTCCGTAAATTTTTGCAGATGAAAAATCCTGAAAATCAACGAATTTCAATAATTTTTTATTTCCAATGTGGAAAATTACGAGAAAATTGACGATTTCTAAAATTAGAAAAATTTTGAAATTTGATTAAAAACTTTATTTTTGTGTACCATTCATCTTAAAAATAAGAAATATTTAGGAATCGACATGAAAATCTAGAATTTTAAATTTTCAATCGAAAAAAATTCAAAAAATCGACAAATTTTTATTTTTTTGAAATTTTAAAAATCGTTTAAAAACTGAAATTTCGTGTATTATTTATTAGAGAAATGAACACGAAAAACGAATTCAGTCGAAAAATGCAATTCCGTAAATTTTTGCAGATGAAAAATCCTGAAAATCAACGAATTTCAATAATTTTTTATTTCCAATGTGGAAAATTACGAGAAAATTGACGATTTCTAAAATTAGAAAAATTTTGAAATTTGATTAAAAACTTTATTTTTGTGTACCATTCATCTTAAAAATAAGAAATATTTAGGAATCGACATGAAAATCTGGATTTTAAAATTTTCAGTCGAAAAAAATTCAAAAAATCGACAAATTTTTATTTTTTTGAAATTTTAAAAATCGTTCAAAAACTGAAATTTCGTGTATTATTTTTTAGATAAATGAACACGAAAAACGAATTCAGTCGAAAAATGCAATTCCGTAAATTTTTGCAGATGAAAAATCCTGAAAATCAACGAATTTCAATAATTTTTTATTTCCAATGTGGAAAATTACGAGAAAATTGACGATTTCTAAAATTAGAAAAATTTTGAAATTTGATTAAAAACTTTATTTTTGTGTACCATTCATCTTAAAAATAAGAAATATTTAGGAATCGACATGAAAATCTAGAATTTTAAATTTTCAATCGAAAAAAATTCAAAAAATCGACAAATTTTTATTTTTCCGAAATTTTAAAAATCGTTCAAAAACTGAAATTTCGTGTATTATTTCTTAGAGAAATGAACACGAAAAACGAATTCAGTCGAAAAATGCAATTCCGTAAATTTTTGCAGATGAAAAATCCTGAAAATCAACGAATTTCAATAATTTTTTATTTCCAATGTGAAAAAAACGAGAAAATTGACGATTTCTAAAATTTGAAAAATTTTGAAATTTGATTAAAAACTTTATTTTTGTGTACCATTCATCTTAAAAATAAGAAATATTTAGGAATCGACATGAAAATCTAGAATTTTAAATTTTCAATCGAAAAAAATTCAAAAAATCGACAAATTTTTATTTTTTTGAAATTTTAAAAATCGTTCAAAAACTGAAATTTCGTGTATTATTTTTTAGAGAAATGAACACGAAAAACGAATTCAGTCGAAAAATGCAATTCCGTAAATTTTTGCAGATGAAAAATCCTGAAAATCAACGAATTTCAATAATTTTTTATTTCCAATGTGGAAAATTACGAGAAAATTGACGATTTCTAAAATTAGAAAAATTTTGAAATTTGATTAAAAACTTTATTTTTGTGTACCATTCATCTTAAAAATAAGAAATATTTAGGAATCGACATGAAAATCTAGAATTTTAAATTTTCAATCGAAAAAAATTCAAAAAATCGACAAATTTTTATTTTTTTGAAATTTTAAAAATCGTTCAAAAACTGAAATTTCGTGTATAATTTCTTAGAGAAATGAACACGAAAAACGAATTCAGTCGAAAAATGCAATTCCGTAAATTTTTGCAGATGAAAAATCCTGAAAATCAACGAATTTCAATAATTTTTTATTTCCAATGTGGAAAATTACGAGAAAATTGACGATTTCTAAAATTAGAAAAATTTTGAAATTTGATTAAAAACTTTATTTTTGTGTACCATTCATCTTAAAAATAAGAAATATTTAGGAATCGACATGAAAATCTAGAATTTTAAATTTTCAATCGAAAAAAATTCAAAAAATCGACAAATTTTTATTTTTTTGAAATTTTAAAAATCGTTCAAAAACTGAAATTTCGTGTATAATTTATTAGAGAAATGAACACGAAAAACGAATTCAGTCGAAAAATGCAATTCCGTAAATTTTTGCAGATGAAAAATCCTGAAAATCAACGAATTTCAATAATTTTTTATTTCCAATGTGGAAAATTACGAGAAAATTGACGATTTCTAAAATTAGAAAAATTTTGAAATTTGATTAAAAACTTTATTTTTGTGTACCATTCATCTTAAAAATAAGAAATATTTAGGAATCGACATGAAAATCTAGAATTTTAAATTTTCAATCGAAAAAAATTCAAAAAATCGACAAATTTTTATTTTTTTGAAATTTTAAAAATCGTTCAAAAACTGAAATTTCGTGTATAATTTCTTAGAGAAATGAACACGAAAAACGAATTCAGTCGAAAAATGCAATTCCGTAAATTTTTGCAGATGAAAAATCCTGAAAATCAACGAATTTCAATAATTTTTTATTTCCAATGTGGAAAATTACGAGAAAATTGACGATTTCTAAAATTAGAAAAATTTTGAAATTTGATTAAAAACTTTATTTTTGTGTACCATTCATCTTAAAAATAAGAAATATTTAGGAATCGACATGAAAATCTAGAATTTTAAATTTTCAATCGAAAAAAATTCAAAAAATCGACAAATTTTTATTTTTTTGAAATTTTAAAAATCGTTCAAAAACTGAAATTTCGTGTATAATTTCTTAGAGAAATGAACACGAAAAACGAATTCAGTCGAAAAATGCAATTCCGTAAATTTTTGCAGATGAAAAATCCTGAAAATCAACGAATTTCAATAATTTTTTATTTCCAATGTGGAAAATTACGAGAAAATTGACGATTTCTAAAATTAGAAAAATTTTGAAATTTGATTAAAAACTTTATTTTTGTGTACCATTCATCTTAAAAATAAGAAATATTTAGGAATCGACATGAAAATCTAGAATTTTAAATTTTCAATCGAAAAAAATTCAAAAAATCGACAAATTTTTATTTTTTTGAAATTTTAAAAATCGTTTAAAAACTGAAATTTCGTGTATTATTTATTAGAGAAATGAACACGAAAAACGAATTCAGTCGAAAAATGCAATTCCGTAAATTTTTGCAGATGAAAAATCCTCAAAATCAACGAATTTCATTAATTTTTTATTTCCAATGTGAAAAAAACGAGAAAATTGACGATTTCTAAAATTTGAAAAATTTTGAAATTTGATTAAAAACTTTATTTTTGTGTACCATTTATCTTAAAAATAAGAAATATTTAGGAATCAACATGAAAATCTAGAATTTTAAAATTTTCAATCGAAAAAAATTCAAAAAATCGACAAATTTTTTATTTTTTGTAAATTTAAAAAACGTTCTAAAAACGTAATTTCGTTTTATAATTTTTTTGAAAAATGAACACGAAAAATGAATTCAGTCGAAAAATGCAATTCCGTAAATTTTTGCAGATGAAAAATCCTGAAAATCAACGAATTTCAATAATTTTTTATTTCCAATGTGGAAAATTACGAGAAAATTGACGATTTCTAAAATTAGAAAAATTTTGAAATTTGATTAAAAACTTTATTTTTGTGTACCATTCATCTTAAAAATAAGAAATATTTAGGAATCGACATGAAAATCTAGAATTTTAAATTTTCAATCGAAAAAAATTCAAAAAATCGACAAATTTTTATTTTTTTAAAAATTTTAAAAATCGTTCAAAAACTGAAATTTCGTGTATAATTTCTTAGAGAAATGAACACGAAAAACGAATTCAGTCGAAAAATGCAATTCCGTAAATTTTTGCAGATGAAAAATCCTTAAAATCAACGAATTTCAATAATTTTTTATTTCCAATGTGAAAAATTACGAGAAAATTGACAATTTCTAAAATTAGAAAAATTTTGAAATTTGATTAAAAACTTTATTTTTGTGTACCATTCATCTTAAAAATAAGAAATATTTAGGAATCGACATGAAAATCTAGAATTTTAAATTTTCAATCGAAAAAAATTCAAAAAATCGACAAATTTTTATTTTTTTGAAATTTTAAAAATCGTTCAAAAACTGAAATTTCGTGTATAATTTCTTAGAGAAATGAACACGAAAAACGAATTCAGTCGAAAAATGCAATTCCCTAAATTTTTGCAGATGAAAAATCCTGAAAATCAACGAATTTCAATAATTTTTTATTTCCAATGTGGAAAATTACGAGAAAATTGACGATTTCTAAAATTTGAAAAATTTTGAAATTTGATTAAAAACTTTATTTTTGTGTACCATTCATCTTAAAAATAAGAAATATTTAGGAATCGACATGAAAATCTAGAATTTTAAATTTTCAATCGAAAAAAATTCAAAAAATCGACAAATTTTTATTTTTTTGAAATTTTAAAAATCGTTCAAAAACTGAAATTTCGTGTATTATTTCTTAGAGAAATGAACACGAAAAACGAATTCAGTCGAAAAATGCAATTCCGTAAATTTTTGGAGATGAAAATTCCTGAAAATCAACGAATTTCAATAATTTTTTATTTCCAATGTGAAAAATTACGAGAAAATTGACGATTTCTAAAATTAGAAAAATTTTGAAATTTGATTAAAAACTTTATTTTTGTGTACCATTCATCTTAAAAATAAGAAATATTTAGGAATCGACATGAAAATCTAGAATTTTAAATTTTCAATCGAAAAAAATTCAAAAAATCGACAAATTTTTATTTTTTTGAAATTTTAAAAATCGTTTAAAAACTGAAATTTCGTGTATAATTTCTTAGAGAAATGAACACGAAAAACGAATTCAGTCGAAAAATGCAATTCCGTAAATTTTTGCAGATGAAAAATCCTGAAAATCAACGAATTTCAATAATTTTTTATTTCCAATGTGAAAAAAACGAGAAAATTGACGATTTCTAAAATTTGAAAAATTTTAAAATTTGATTAAAAACTTTATTTTTGAGTACCATTCATCTTAAAAATAAGAAATATTTAGGAATCGACATGAAAATCTAGAATTTTAAAATTTTCAATCGAAAAAAATTCAAAAAATCGACAAATTTTTATTTTTTTGAAATTTTAAAAATCGTTCAAAAACTGAAATTTCGTGTATAATTTCTTAGAGAAATGAACACGAAAAACGAATTCAGTCGAAAAATGCAATTCCGTAAATTTTTGCAGATGAAAAATCCTGAAAATCAACGAATTTCAATAATTTTTTATTTCCAATGTGGAAAATTACGAGAAAATTGACGATTTCTAAAATTAGAAAAATTTTGAAATTTGATTAAAAACTTTATTTTTGTGTACCATTCATCTTAAAAATAAGAAATATTTAGGAATCGACATGAAAATCTAGAATTTTAAATTTTCAATCGAAAAAAATTCAAAAAATCGACAAATTTTTATTTTTTTGAAATTTTAAAAATCGTTCAAAAACTGAAATTTCGTGTATAATTTCTTAGAGAAATGAACACGAAAAACGAATTCAGTCGAAAAATGCAATTCCGTAAATTTTTGCAGATGAAAAATCCTGAAAATCAACGAATTTCAATAATTTTTTATTTCCAATGTGAAAAAAACGAGAAAATTGACGATTTCTAAAATTTGAAAAATTTTGAAATTTGATTAAAAACTTTATTTTTGTGTACCATTAATCTTAAAAATAAGAAATATTTAGGAATAGACATGAAAATCTAGAATTTTAAATTTTCAATCGAAAAAAATTCAAAAAATCGACAAATTTTTATTTTTTTGAAATTTTAAAAATCGTTCAAAAACTGAAATTTCGTGTATTATTTTTTTGGAAAAATGAACACGAAAAACGAATTCAGTCGAAAAATGCAATTCCGTAAATTTTTGCAGATGAAAAATCCTGAAAATCAACGAATTTCAATAATTTTTTATTTCCAATGTGGAAAATTACGAGAAAATTGACGATTTCTAAAATTAGAAAAATTTTGAAATTTGATTAAAAACTTTATTTTTGTGTACCATTCATCTTAAAAATAAGAAATATTTAGGAATCGACATGAAAATCTAGAATTTTAAATTTTCAATCGAAAAAAATTCAAAAAATCGACAAATTTTTATTTTTTTGAAATTTTAAAAATCGTTCAAAAACTGAAATTTCGTGTATAATTTCTTAGAGAAATGAACACGAAAAACGAATTCAGTCGAAAAATGCAATTCCGTAAATTTTTGCAGATGAAAAATCCTGAAAATCAACGAATTTCAATAATTTTTTATTTCCAATGTGGAAAATTACGAGAAAATTGACGATTTCTAAAATTAGAAAAATTTTGAAATTTGATTAAAAACTTTATTTTTGTGTACCATTCATCTTAAAAATAAGAAATATTTAGGAATCGACATGAAAATCTAGAATTTTAAATTTTCAATCGAAAAAAATTCAAAAAATCGACAAATTTTTATTTTTTTGAAATTTTAAAAATCGTTCAAAAACTGAAATTTCGTGTATAATTTCTTAGAGAAATGAACACGAAAAACGAATTCAGTCGAAAAATGCAATTCCGTAAATTTTTGCAGATGAAAAATCCTGAAAATCAACGAATTTCAATAATTTTTTATTTCCAATGTGAAAAAAACGAGAAAATTGACGATTTCTAAAATTTGAAAAATTTTGAAATTTGATTAAAAACTTTATTTTTGAGTACCATTCATCTTAAAAATAAGAAATATTTAGGAATCGACATGAAAATCTAGAATTTTAAATTTTCAATCGAAAAAAATTCAAAAAATCGACAAATTTTTATTTTTTTGAAATTTTAAAAATCGTTCAAAAACTGAAATTTCGTGTATTATTTCTTAGAGAAATGAACACGAAAAACGAATTCAGTCGAAAAATGCAATTCCGTAAATTTTTGCAGATGAAAAATCCTGAAAATCAACGAATTTCAATAATTTTTTATTTCCAATGTGGAAAATTACGAGAAAATTGACGATTTCTAAAATTAGAAAAATTTTGAAATTTGATTAAAAACTTTATTTTTGTGTACCATTCATCTTAAAAATAAGAAATATTTAGGAATCGACATGAAAATCTAGAATTTTAAAATTTTCAATCGAAAAAAATTCAAAAAATCGACAAATTTTTATTTTTTTGAAATTTTAAAAATCGTTCAAAAACTGAAATTTCGTGTATAATTTCTTAGAGAAATGAACACGAAAAACGAATTCAGTCGAAAAATGCAATTCCGTAAATTTTTGCAGATGAAAAATCCTGAAAATCAACGAATTTCAATAATTTTTTATTTCCAATGTGGAAAATTACGAGAAAATTGACGATTTCTAAAATTTGAAAAATTTTGAAATTTGATTAAAAACTTTATTTTTGCGTACCATTCATCTTAAAAATAAGAAATATTTAGGAATCGACATGAAAATCTAGAATTTTAAATTTTCAATCGAAAAAAATTCAAAAAATCGACAAATTTTTATTTTTTTGAAATTTTAAAAATCGTTCAAAAACTGAAATTTCGTGTATTATTTCTTAGAGAAATGAACACGAAAAACGAATTCAGTCGAAAAATGCAATTCCGTAAATTTTTGCAGATGAAAAATCCTGAAAATCAACGAATTTCAATAATTTTTTATTTCCAATGTGGAAAATTACGAGAAAATTGACGATTTCTAAAATTAGAAAAATTTTGAAATTTGATTAAAAACTTTATTTTTGTGTACCATTCATCTTAAAAATAAGAAATATTTAGGAATCGACATGAAAATCTGGATTTTAAAATTTTCAGTCGAAAAAAATTCAAAAAATCGACAAATTTTTATTTTTTGGAAATTTTAAAAATCGTTTAAAAACTGGAATTTCGTGTATTATTTCTTAGAGAAATGAACACGAAAAACGAATTCAGTCGAAAAATGTAATTCCGTAAATTTTTGCAGATGAAAAATCCTTAAAATCAACGAATTTCAATAATTTTTTATTTCCAATGTGAAAAAACGAGAAAATTAACGATTTCTAAAATTAGAAAAATTTTGAAATTTGATTAAAAACTTTATTTTTGTGTACCATTCATCTTAAAAATAAGAAATATTTAGGAATCGACATGAAAATCTAGAATTTTAAATTTTCAATCGAAAAAAATTCAAAAAATCGACAAATTTTTATTTTTTTGAAATTTTAAAAATCGTTCAAAAACTGAAATTTCGTGTATTATTTCTTAGAGAAATGAACACGAAAAACGAATTCAGTCGAAAAATGCAATTCCGTAAATTTTTGCAGATGAAAAATCCTGAAAATCAACGAATTTCAATAATTTTTTATTTCCAATGTGAAAAAAACGAGAAAATTGACGATTTCTAAAATTTGAAAAATTTTGAAATTTGATTAAAAACTTTATTTTTGTGTACCATTCATCTTAAAAATAAGAAATATTTAGGAATCGACATGAAAATCTGGATTTTAAAATTTTCAGTCGAAAAAAATTCAAAAAATCGACAAATTTTTATTTTTTTGAAATTTTAAAAATCGTTCAAAAACTGAAATTTCGTGTATAATTTC
>JAVJHS010000416.1:0-39942 GCA_032873175.1 Leptopilina drosophilae | reverse complement strand
GTAAAAAAACAATTTTCCCAGGAATTTCCCGGATGATTTCCGTAAAAATTAAATTTCCGCAGAATTTTCAGGAAAATTTCTGGATGATTTCCGTAAAAAAATTAATTTCCGGAAATTTCCCGGTTGATTTCCGAAAAAAAAAAAATTTCCGACAATTTTTTCGGAAGATTTCAGGATGCTTTTCGGTAAAAAAAATTAATGTTCCGGAATATTTCCGAATGATTTGCGTACAAATAAAAAATTTCCGGAAATTTTCCGGGAGATTTCCGAATGATTTCCGTAAAAAAAATTAATTTCTGGAAATTTTCCGGAATATTTCCGGAATGATTTCCGTTAAAAAAAATAAATTTCCGGAAATTTTTCGGAAGATTTCAGAATGATTTCCGTAAAAAAAACGAATTTCCAGGAATTTCCGGGATGATTTCCGTAAAAAATAAATATAATTCCGGAAATTTTCCGGAACATTTCTAGGAAGATTTTTCCGTAAAAAAATAACTTTCCGGAAATTTCCTGGATGGTCTTCCGTAAAAAAAAATTTCCGTAAATTTTCCGGAAGATTTCCGAATGATTTCCGTATAAAAAAATAAATTTTCCTGAATATTTCCCGGAAAGTTTTCGGAAGATTACCGACTAAAAAAATAATTTACCTGAAATTTTATTTAGAAGATTTCCGTAAAATAATAAATTTCCGGAAAATTTTCCGGATGATTTCCGTAAAAAAAATAAATTTCCTGGAAAATTTTTTCCGGATGATTTCCGAATAAAAATTAAATTTCCGGAAATTTTTCCGGATTGATTTACTTTAAAAATAAATTTCCAATAGTTTTCCGTACAAAAAAATAAATTTCCGGGAGATTACAGGATGATTTCGGTAAAAAAAACAATTTCCAGGAATTTCCCGGAATGATTTTCGTAAAAAATCAATTTCCGGAAAATTTTCCGGAACATTTCTGGATGATTTCCGTAAAAAAATTAATTTCCGGGAACTGATTTCCGGATTATTTTTCGTAAATAAAATAAAATTTCCGGAAATTTTTCAGGGAGATTTCCGGCTGATTTCTGTTATAAAAATAAATTTCTGGAATTTTTCCGGAATATTTTCCGAATTGGTTTTCCGTAAATAAAAATAAATTTCTGGAATTTTTCCGGAATATCTTCCGATTTGATTTCCGTTAAAAAAAATAATTTTACGGAAATTTTCCAAATGATTTTCCGGATGATTTTCGTAAAAAAATAAAATTTCTGGAATTTTCCCGGATTGATTTCCGTAAAAAAAATAAATTCAGAAAGTTTCCGGAAGATTTCCAGGATGATTTCCGTAAAAAAAACAAATTTCGAGGAATTTCCCTGAAGATTGGTTGATTTCGTATAAAATAATAAATTTCCGGAAATTTTCCGGATCATTTATGGATGATTTCCGTTAATAAAATTAATTTCCGGAATATTTCCGAATGATTTTCCGTAAAAAAAATCAAATTTCCGGAAATTTTCCGGGATGATTTCCGAATGATTTACGTAAAAAAATAAATTTCCGGAAATTTTCCGGAAGGATTTCAAGATGGATTTCCGTTAAGAAAACAAATTTCCAGGAATTTTCCCGGATGATTTCCGTTTAAAAAAATAAATTTCCGCGAAATTTTCCGGAAACATTTATGGATGATTTCCGTAAATAAATAAATTTCTGGAAATTTTCCGGAAATATTTCCTTATGATTTCGTTAACAAAAATTAAATTTGCGGGAAATTTTCCGGAAAGATTTCCGGATGAATTTACATTTAAAAAAAATTAATTTTTATGAAATTTTCCGGATGGATTTCCAGATGATTTCCGTTTAAAATAAATAAATTTCCGGAAATTTTCCGGATGATTTCCGCATGATTTCCGTAAAATAATATAAATTTCTGGAATTTTTTCCGGAAAATATTTTCGAATGATTTCCGTTAAAAAAAATAAATTTCCGGAAATTTACGGATGATTTCCGGATGATTTTTGTAAAAAAATAAATTTCGGGATATTTTCACGGATGATCTTCCGTAAAAAAATAATTTCCGCAAATTTTCCGGATGATTTCCTGATTGATTTCCGTAAAAAAATATAAAATTTCTGGAATTTTTCCGGAATATTTCCGAATGATTTCCGTTAAAAAAAAATAAATTTCCGGAAATTTACGGACGATTTCCGGATGATTTTTGTAAAAAAATAAATTCTCAGAAGATATTTCCCGGATGATTTCCGTAAAAAATAAATTTCCGGTCAAGTTTCCGGATGATTTCCGAATGATTTCCGTTAAAAAACTAAATTTCTTGCGAATTTTTCCGGATTATTTCCGAATGATTTCCGTTAAAAAAAATAAATTTCCGGAAATTTTCCGGAAGATTTCCGGATGATTTTCGTAAAAAAATAATTTTCTGGAAATTTCCCGGTTGATATTCCGTAAAAAAAATTTTTTTTTTTTCGGAAATTTTCCGGAAGATTTCCGGATGATTTCCGTAAAAAAAACAAATTTTCCAGGGAATTTTCCCCCCCCCCCCAGGATGATTTCCGTTATAAAATAAATGTCCGGAAATTTTCCGGAACATTTCTGGATGATTTCCGTAATAAAATTAATTTCCGGAATATTTCCGAATGATTTTTCGTTAAAAAAATAAATTTCCGGAAAAATTTTCCGGAGATTTCCGAATGATTTCCGTAAAAAAAATAAATTTCCGGAAGATTTTCCGGAAAGATTTCAGGATGATTTCCGTAACAAAAAACAAATTTTCCGCGAAATTTCCCTAGGATGATTTCCGTAACAAAATAAATTTCCGGAAATTTTCCGGACCATTTATGGATGGATTTCCGTAAAAACCTAAAATTTCCGAAATATTTCCTTATGATTTCCGTAAAAAAAAATAAATTTGCGGAAATTTTCCGGAAGATTTCCGGATGATTTACATTTAAAAAAAATTAATTTCCGGAAATTTGTCCGGAAGATTCTCTGGCTGATTTCTGTACAAAAAATAAATTTCTGGAAATTTTCCGGAATATTTCCGAATAATATCCGTAAAAAAATAAATTTACGGAAATGTTTCCGGAAGGATTTCCAGATGATTTCGTTTAAAATAAATAAATTTCCGGGAAATTTTCCGGGATGATTTCTGAATGATTTCCGTAAAAAATTATAAATTTCTGGAATTTTTTCCGGAATTATTCCGAATGATTTTCGTTAAAAAAAATAAATTTCCGGATATTTTCCGGAAGATTTCCGGAATGATTTTCGCTAAAAAATATAAATTTCCGGAAAATTTCCGGAATGATTTCCGTAAAAAATAAATTTTCCGGAAATTTTTCGGAAGATTTCAGGATGATTTCCGTAAAAAAACAAATTTTCTAGAAATTTACCGGATGATTTTCGTTAAAAAATAACTGTCCGGAAATTTCCTGGATGATTTCCGTTAAACAAAAAATTTCCGGAAACTTTCCGCAAGATTTCCGAATGATTTCCGTAAAAAAAAATTAAATTTCCGGAATATTTCCGAATGATTACCGTAAAAATAATAAATTTGCGAACAATTTTTGGGAAGGATTACAGGAATGATTTCGGTAAAAAAACAAATTTCGAGGAATTTCCCGGATGATTTCCGTATCAAATAAATTTCCGGAAAATTTTCCGCGAATCATTTCTTGATGATTTCCGTAAAAAAATTAATTTCCGGATTATTTCCGATTGATTTTCGTAAAAAAATTAAATGTCCGGAAATTTTCCGGGAGATTTCCGACTGATATCCGTAAAAAAATTAATTTCCGGAAATTTTCCAGGAAGATTTCAGGGATGATTTCCGTAAAAAAAAAACAAATTTCTAGGAATTTCCTGGAGGATTTCCGTAAAACATAAATTTCCGGAAATTTTCCGGAACATTTATGGATGATTTCCGTAAAAAATAAAATTTCCGAAATATTTCCGTATGATTTCGGTAAAAAAAATAAATTTGCGGAAATTTATACGGAAGATTTCCGGATGATTTACATTAATAAAAATTAAATTTCCGGCAATTTTCCTGAAGATTTCCGGATGATTTACATTTAAAAAAATAAATTTCCGGAAATTATCTGGAATATTTCGGGATGATTTCTGTAAAAAAAATAAATTTCCCGGAAATTGTACGGAAACATTTCCGTATGATTTTCCGTAAAAAAAAATTAATTTCGGAAAATTTCCCGGATGATTTCCGTAAAAAAAAAAATTTTCCGGAAATTTTCCGGAAGATTTCCGAATGATTTCCGTAAAAAACAATAAATTTCCGGAATATTTCCGGAATGATTTCCGTAAAAAAAATAAATTTGCCGAAATTTTCCGGAAAATTTCTAAATGATTTTCCGTGAAAAAAAATAAATTTCTGGAAATTTTCCGGAATATTTCCGAATACTTTCCGTAAAAAAAATTAATTTCCGGAAGATTTCCGGATTTGATTTCCGTAAAAAAATTAATTTCCGGAAATTCCCGGATGATTTCCGTAAAAAAATAAATTCCGGTAATTTTCCCGGAACATTTCTGGATGATTTCAGTAAAAAATATACTTTCCGGAAATTTCCTGGATGGTTTCCGTAAAAAAAAAATTTCCGTAAATTTTCCGGAAGATTTCCGAAATGAGATTTCCGTAAAAAAATTAAATTTTCCGGAAAATTTCCGAATGATTTCCGTAAAAAAAAATAATTTGCGGAAAATTTTCGGAAGATTTTTCTAAATGATTCCTGTAAAAAAATAAAATTTCTGGAAAATTTCCTGAATATTTCCGAATAATTTCCGTAAAAAAAAATAAAATTTTCCGGACATTTTCCGGAATATTTCCGAATAATTTCCGTAAAAAAAAATAAATTTCCGGAAATTTTCCGGAAAGATTACAGGATGATTTTCCGTAAAAAAACAAAATTTCCAGGAATTTCCCGGATGATTTCCGTAATAATTAAATTTCCGGCTAATTTTCCGGATAGATTTCCGATTGATTTCCGTAAAAAAATAAATTTCTGGAATTTTTCCGGAACTATTTCCAGAATGATTTCCGTTAAAAAAAATAAATTTCCCGGAAATTTTCCGGAAGATTTCCGGATGATTTTCGTAAAAAAATAAATTTCTGGAAATTTCCCGGATGATTTCCGTAAAAAAAATTTCCGGATATTTTCCGGAAGATTTCAGGATGATGTTCCGTAAATAAAACAAATTTCCAGGAATTTCCCGGATGATTTCCGTATAAAATATTTTCCGGAAATTTTCCGGAACATTTCTGGGATGAAATTTCCGTAATAAAATTAATTTCCGGAATATTTCCGAATGATTTTCGTAAAAAAAAATAAATTTCCGGGAAATTTTCCGGGAGATTTTCCGAATGATTTCCGTAAAAAAATTAAATTTCCGGAAATTTTCCGGAAGATTTCAGGATGATTTCCGTACAAAAAAACCAATAATTCCAGGAATTTCCCGGTATGATTTCCGTAAAAAATAAATTTCCGGATATTTTCCGGAACATTTATGGATGATTTTCCGTAAAAAAATAAATTTCCGAAATATTTCCTTATGATTTCCGTAAAAAAAATAAATTTGCGGAAATTTTCCGGAAGATTTCCGGATGATTTACATTTTAAAAAAATTAATTTTCGGGAATTTTCCGGAAGATTTCAGGCTGATTTCTGTAAAAAAAAATAAATTTCTGGAAATTTTCCGGAATATTTTCCGAATAATATCGTTAAAAAAATAAATTTCCGGCAAATTTTCCGGGAGAATTTCCAGATGATTTCCGTTTTAATTAAATAAATTTCCGGAATTTTTCCGGATGATTTCCGAATGATTTCCGTAAATAAAATATAAATTTCTGGAATTTTTCCGGAATATTTCCGAATGATTTCCGTTAAAAAAAATAAATTTCCGGAAATTTTCCGGAAGATTTCCGGAGGATTTTCGTAAAAAAAATAAATTACCGGAAATTTCCCGGATGATTTCCGTAAAAAAAATTTCCCGGAAATTTTTTGGTAAGATTTCAGGATGATTTCCGTAAAAAAAACAAATTTTCTGGAAATTTCCCGGATGTATTTTCGTGAAAATAAAATGTCCGGAAATTTCCTGGATGATTTCCGTAAAAAAAAAATTTCCGGAAACTTTCCGCAAGATTTCCGAATGATTTCACGTAAAAAAAATAAATTTCCGGAATATTTCCGAATGATTACCGTTAAAAAAAAAATAAATTTTGCAGAAATTTTTCGGAAAGATTTCAGGATGATTTCCGTAAAAAAACAAATTTCGAGGAATTTCCCGGATGATTCTCCGTATAAAATAAATTTCCGGAAATTTTCCGGAACATTTCTTGATGATTTCCGTAAAAAAATAATTTCCGGATTATTTCCGAATGATTTTCGTAAAAACAATAAAATTTCCGGAAATTTTCCGGGAGATTTCCGAATGATATCCGTAAAAAAATTAATTTCCGGAAAAAATTTTCCCGGCAGATTTCAGGATGATTTCCGTAATAAAAACATAATTTCCAGGAATTTCCTGGATGATTTCCGTAAAAAATAAATTTCCTGAAATTTTCCGGAACATTTATGGATGATTTCCGTAAAAAAATAAATTTCCGAAATATTTCCGTATGATTTCCGTAAAAAAAAAATAAATTTGCGGAAATTTTCCGGAAGATTTCCGGATGGGGGATTACATTAAAAAATATAATTTTCCGTAAATTTTCCGGATTGATTTTCCGGTAAAAAAAAAATTTGCGGAAATTTTTTCGGAAGATTTCAGGATGATTTCCGTAAAAAAACAAATTTTCTAGGAATTTCCCAGGCTGATTTCCGTTTAAATATAAATAAATTTCGGAAAATTTTCCGGATGATTTCCGAATGATTTCCGTTAAAAAAATAAATTTCTGGAATTTTTCCGGAATTATTTCGCGAATGATTTCCGTAAAAAAAAATAACATTTCCGGATATTTTCCGGAAGATTTCAGGATGAGTTTCCGCTTAATTTAAAAAAACAAATTTCCAGGGAATTTCCCGGATGATTTCCGTAAAAAAAAACTTTTCCGGAAAATTTTCCGGAACATTTCTGGATGATATCCGTAAAAAAATTTATTTCCGGATTATTTCCGAATGATTTTCCGTAAAAAAAATAAATTTGCCGAAATTTTCCGGAAAAATTTCTAAAATGATTTCCGTAAAAAAAAATAATATTCTGGAATTTTTCCGGAATATTCCGAATAATTTCCGTAAAAAAAATTAATTTCCGGAAGATTTGCGGATGATTTCCGTAAAAAATTAAATTTCCGGAAATATTCCCAGATGATTTCCGTTAAAAAATAAAATTCCGGAAATTTTCCGGATCATGTCTTGGATGATTTCCGTAAATAAAAATAACTTTACGGAAATTTCCTGGATGGTTTTCCGTAAAAATAAAAATTTCCGTAAATTTTCCGGAAGATTTCGGAATGATTTCCGTTAAAAAAAAATAAATTTCGGGAATATTTCCGACATCGATTTTCCGAAAAAAAAATAAATTTGCGGAAATTTTCCGGAAGATTTCTAAATGATTTCCGTTAAAATTAAATTTCTGGAAATTTTCCAGATTATTTCCGAATAATTTCCGTAAAAAAAATAAAATTTCCGCGACATTTTCCGGAATATTTCCGAATAATTTCCGTAAAAACTAAATTTCCGGAAATTTTCCGGAAGATTACAGGATGATTTCCGTAATTAAACAAATTTCCAGGAATTTCCCGGATGATTTCCGTAAAAAATAAATTTCCGGCAATTTACCGGATGATTTCCGAATGATTTCCGTAAAAAAATAAATTTCTGGAATTTTTTCCGGAATATTTCCGAATGATTTTCGTAAAAAAAAAAAATAAATTTCCGGAAATTTTCCGGAAGGATTTCCGGATGATTTTCGTAAAAAAATAAATTTCTGGAAATTTCCCGGATGATTTCCGTAAAAAAAATTTCCGGAAATTTTCGGGAAGATTTCAGGGATGATTTCCGTAAAAAAAACAAATTTTCCAGGAATTTCACGGATGATTTCCGTATAAAATAAATTTCCGGGACAATTTCCGGAACATTTTCTGGATGATTTCCGTAATAAACTTTATTTCCGGAATATTTCCGAATGATTTTCGTAAAATAAATAAATTGCCGGAAATTTTCCGGGAGTATTTCCGAATGATTTCCGTAAAAAAAATAAATTTCCGGAAATTTTCCGGAAGATTTCAGGATGATTTCGTTAAAAAAACAAATTTCCAGGGATTTCCCGGATGATTTCCGTTAAAAAATAAATTTTCCGGAAATTTTTTCCGGAACATTTATGGATGATTTTCCGTAAAAAAATAAATTTCCGAGAATATTTCCTTATGATTTCCGTAAAAATATTAAACATTTGCGGTAATTTTCCGGAAGATTTCCGGATGATTTTACATTTAAAAAAATTAATTTCCGGAAATTTTCCGGAAGAGTTCAGGCTGTTTTCTGTAAAAAAAAATAAATTTCTGGAAATTTTCCGGAATATTTCCGAATAATATCCGTAAAATTTAAATTTCCGGAAAATTTTCCGGAAGATTTCCAGATGATTTCGATTTAAATTAAATAAATTTCCGGAAATTTTCCGGATGATGATTTCCGAATGATTTCCGTATAAAAATATAAATTTCTGGAATGTTTTCCGGAATATTTCCGAATGATTTCCGTTAAAAAAAATAAAATTTCCGGAAATTTTTCCGGAAGATTTCCGGATGATTTTCGTAAAAAAATAAATTTCCGGAAATTTCCCGGATGATTTCCGTAAAAAAAAAATTTCCGGAAATTTTTCGGAAGATTTCAGGATGATTTCCGTTAAAAAAACAAATTTTACTTAGGAATTTCCCGGGATCATTTTCGTAAAAAATAAATGTTCCGGAAATTTCCTGGATGATTTTCCGTAAAAAAAAAATTTCCGGGAAAACTTTCCGCAAGATTTCCGAATGATTTCCGTAAAAAAAATAAATTTCCGGAATATTTCCGAATGATTACCGTAAAATAAATAACTTTGCGGAAAATTTTTCGGAAGAATTTCGGGCTGATTTCTGTAAAAAAAAATAAATTTCTGGAAATTTTCCGGAATATTTCCGAATAATATCCGTAAAAAAATAAATTTCCGGAAATTTTCCGGAAGATTTCCAGATGATTTCCGTTTTAAAATAAATAAATTTTTCCGGAAATTTTTCCGGATGATTTCCGAAATGAATTTCCGTAAAAAAATATAAAATTTCTGGAATTTTTCCGGAATATTTCCGAAATGATTTTCCGTTAAAAAAAAATAAATTTTCCGGAAAATTTTCTGGAAGATTTCCGGAATGATCTTTTCGTAAAAAAATAAATTTCCGGGAAATTTCCCGGATGATTTCCGTAAAAAAAAAATTTCCGGAAATTTTTTCGGAAGATTTCAGGATGGATTTCCGTAAAAAAACAAATTTTTCTATTGGGAATTTTCCCGGATGATTTTCGTAAAAAATAAATGTCCGGAAAATTTTCTGGAGGATTTTCGTTAAAAAAAATAAATTTCCGGAAATTTTCCGGGAGATTTCCGAATGATTTCCGTAAAAAAATTAATTTCCGGAAATTTTCCGGAAGATTTCTGGATGAATTTCAGTTTAATAAAAACATATTTCCAGGACATTTCCTGGATGATTTCCCGATAAAATTAAATTTCCGGAAATTTTCCGGGGAACAGTTATGTTACTGGGGATGATTTTCCGTAAAAAAATAAATTTCCGGCACAATATTTCCGTATGATATCCGTAAAAAAAAAAATAAATTTGCGGAAAATTTTCCGGAAGATTTCCGGATGATTTTTACATTAAAAAAAATAAATTTCCGGAAAATTGTCCGGAAAATTTATGATTTCCGTAAAAAAAAAAATTTGCGGAAATTTTTCGGAAGAATTTCAGGTTGATTTCCCGTCAAAAAACAAATTTTCTAGGAATTTCCAGGATGATTTCCGTTTAAAATAAATAAATTTGTACGGAAATCATTCCGAAATATTCCGGAAAATTTCCAGAAATTTATTTTTTTTACGGAAATCATTCGGAAATCATCCGGAAAATTTCCGGAAATTTATTTATTTTAAACGGAAATCATCTGGGAAATTCCTAGAAAATTTGTTTTTTTACGGAAATCATCCTGAAATCTTCCGAAAAATTTCCGCAAATTTTTTTTTACGGAAATCATCCGGGAAATTTCCGGAAATTTATTTTTTTTAATGTAAATCATCCGGAAATCTTCCGGAAAATTTCCGCAAATTTATTTTTTTTACGGAAATCATACGGAAATATTTCGGAAATTTATTTTTTTACGGAAATCATCCATAAATGTTCCGGAAAATTTCCGGAAATTTATTTTTTACGGAAATCATCCAGGAAATTCCTGGAAATTTGTTTTTTTACGGAAATCATCCTGAAATCTTCCGGAAAATTTCCGGAAATTAATTTTTTTACGGATATCATTCGGAAATCTCCCGGAAAATTTCCGGAAATTTATTTTTTTTACGAAAATCATCCAGGAAATTTCCGGACATTTATTTTTTACGAAAATCATCCGGGAAATTCCTAGAAAATTTGTTTTTTTACGGAAATCATCCTGAAATCTTCCGAAAAATTTCCGGAAATTTTTTTTTACGGAAATCATCCGGGAAATTTCCGGAAATTTATTTTTTTACGAAAATCATCCGGAAATCTTCCAGAAAATTTCCGGAAATTTATTTTTTTTAACGGAAATCATTCGGAAATATTCCGGAAAAATTCCAGAAATTTATATTTTTTTACGGAAATCATTCGGAAATCATCCGGAAAATTTCCGGAAATTTATTTATTTTAAACGGAAATCATCTGGAAATCTTCCGGAAAATTTCCGGAAATTTATTTTTTTACGGATATTATTCGGAAATATTCCGGAAAATTTCCAGAAATTTATTTTTTTTTACAGAAATCAGCCTGAAATCTTCCGAAAAATTTCCGCAAATTTATTTTTTTTACGGTAATCATTCGGAAATATTCCGGAAATTTATTTTTTTTACGGAAATCATTCGGAAATCTTGCGGAAAGTTTCCGGAAATTTTTTTTTACGGAAATCATCCAGGAAATTTCCGGACATTTATTTTTTACGAAAATGATCCGGGAAATTCCTAGAAAATTTGTTTTTTTACGGAAATCATCCTGAAATCTTCCGAAAAATTTCCGGAAATTTTTTTTTACGGAAATCATCCGGGAAATTTCCGGAAATTTATTTTTTTACGAAAATCATCCGGAAATCTTCCGGAAAATTTCCGGAAATTTATTTTTTTTAACGGAAATCATTCGGAAATATTCCGGAAAAATTCCAGAAATTTATATTTTTTTACGGAAATCATTCGGAAATCATCCGGAAAATTTCCGGAAATTTATTTATTTTAAACGGAAATCATCTGGAAATCTTCCGGAAAATTTCCGGAAATTTATTTTTTTTACGGATATTATTCGGAAATATTCCGGAAAATTTCCAGAAATTTATTTTTTTTTACAGAAATCAGCCTGAAATCTTCCGGAAAATTTCCGGAAATTAATTTTTTTAAATGTAAATCATCCGGAAATCTTCCGGAAAATTTCCGCAAATTTATTTTTTTTACGGAAATCATAAGGAAATATTTCGGAAATTTATTTTTTTACGGAAATCATCCATAAATGTTCCGGAAAATTTCCGGAAATTTATTTTTTACGGAAATCATCCGGGAAATTTCCGGAAA
Source organism: Leptopilina drosophilae (assembly GCA_032873175.1). Taxonomy (NCBI): domain Eukaryota; kingdom Metazoa; phylum Arthropoda; class Insecta; order Hymenoptera; family Figitidae; genus Leptopilina; species Leptopilina drosophilae. Next base: position 28,175 of record JAVJHS010000416.1, on the reverse strand, counting down.
TTTATTTTTTTACGGAAATCATCCGGAAATGTTCCGGAAATTTATTTTTTTTACAGAAATCATCCGGAAATCTTCCGGAAAATTTCCGGAAATTTATTTTTTTTACGAAAATCATTCGGAAATATTCCGGAAATTAATTTTATTACGGAAATCATCCAGAAATGTTCCGGAAAATTTCCGGAAATTTATTTTATACGGAAATCATCCGGGAAATTCCTGGAAATTTGTTTTTTTACGGAAATCATCCTGAAATCTTCCGGAAAATTTCCGGAAATTTTTTTTACGGAAATCATCCGGGAAATTTCCAGAAATTTATTTTTTTACGAAAATCATCCGGAAATCTTCCGGAAAATTTCCGGAAATTTATTTTTTTTAACGGAAATCATTCGGAAATATTCCGGAAAAATTCCAGAAATTTATTTTTTTACGGAAATCATTCGGAAATCATCCGGAAAATTGCCGGAAATTTATTTTTTACGGAAATCATCCGGGAAATTCCTGGAAATTTGTTTTTTTACGGAAATCATCCTGTAATCTTCCGGAAAATTTCCGGAAATTTATTTTTTTTACGGAAATTATTCGGAAATATTCCGGAAAATGTCCGGAAATTTATTTTTTTTTACGGAAATTATTCGGAAATATTCTGGAAAATTTCCAGAAATTTATTTTTTTACGGAAATCATTTAGAAATCTTCCGGAAAATTTCCGCAAATTTATTTTTTTTACGGAAATCATTCGGAAATATTCCCGAAATTTATTTTTTTTACGGAAATCATTCGGAAATCTTCCGGAAAATTTACGGAAATTTTTTTTTACGGAAACCATCCAGGAAATTTCCGGAAAGTTATTTTTTACGGAAATCATCCAGAAATGTTCCGGAAAATTTCCGGAATTTTATTTTTTACGGAAATCATCTGGGAAATTTCCGGAAATTAATTTTTTTACGGAAATCATCCGAAAATCTTCCGGAAATTAATTTTTTTACGGAAATTATTCGGAAATATTCCGGAAAATTTCCAGAAATTTATTTTTTTTACGGAAATCATTTAGAAATTTTCCGGAAAATTTCGGCAAATTTATTTTTTTTACGAAAATCATTCGGAAATATTCCGGAAATTAATTTTTTTACGGAAATCATCCAGAAATGTTCCGGAAAATTTCCGGAAATTTTTTTTTTACGGAAATCATCCGGGAAATTCCTGGAAATTTGTTTTTTTACGGAAATCATCCTGAAATCTTCCGGAAAATTTCCGGAAATTTATTTTTTTTACGGAAATCATTCCGAAATATTCCGGAAAATTTCCAGAAATTTATTTTTTTTACGGAAATCATTCGGAAATCATCCGGAAAATTTCCGGAAATTTATTTATTTTAAACGGAAATCATCTGGGAAATTCCTAGAAAATTTGTTTTTTTACGGAAATCATCCTGAAATCTTCCGAAAAATTTCCGCAAATTTTTTTTTACGGAAATCATCCGGGAAATTTCCGGAAATTTATTTTTTTTAATGTAAATCATCCGGAAATCTTCCGGAAAATTTCCGCAAATTTATTTTTTTTACGGAAATCATACGGAAATATTTCGGAAATTTATTTTTTTACGGAAATCATCCATAAATGTTCCGGAAAATTTCCGGAAATTTATTTTTTACGGAAATCATCCAGGAAATTCCTGGAAATTTGTTTTTTTACGGAAATCATCCTGAAATCTTCCGGAAAATTTCCGGAAATTAATTTTTTTACGGATATCATTCGGAAATCTCCCGGAAAATTTCCGGAAATTTATTTTTTTTACGAAAATCATTCGGAAATAATCCGGAAATTAATTTTTTTACGGAAATCATCAAGAAATGTTCCGGAAAATTTCCGGAAATTTATTTTATACGGAAATCATCCGGGAAATTCCTCGAAATTTGTTTTTTTACGGAAATCATCCTGAAATCTTCCGAAAAATTTCTGCAAATTTATTTTTTTTACGGTAATCATTCGGAAATATTCCGGAAATTTATTTTTTTTACGGAAATCATTCGGAAATCTTGCGGAAAGTTTCCGGAAATTTTTTTTTACGGAAATCATCCAGGAAATTTCCGGACATTTATTTTTTACGAAAATCATCCGGGAAATTCCTAGAAAATTTGTTTTTTTACGGAAATCATCCTGAAATCTTCCGAAAAATTTCCGGAAATTTTTTTTTACGGAAATCATCCGGGAAATTTCCGGAAATTTATTTTTTTACGAAAATCATCCGGAAATCTTCCGGAAAATTTCCGGAAATTTATTTTTTTTAACGGAAATCATTCGGAAATATTCCGGAAAAATTCCAGAAATTTATATTTTTTTACGGAAATCATTCGGAAATCATCCGGAAAATTTCCGGAAATTTATTTATTTTAAACGGAAATCATCTGGAAATCTTCCGGAAAATTTCCGGAAATTTATTTTTTTACGGATATTATTCGGAAATATTCCGGAAAATTTCCAGAAATTTATTTTTTTTTACAGAAATCAGCCTGAAATCTTCCGGAAAATTTCCGGAAATTAATTTTTTTAAATGTAAATCATCCGGAAATCTTCCGGAAAATTTCCGCAAATTTATTTTTTTTACGGAAATCATAAGGAAATATTTCGGAAATTTATTTTTTTACGGAAATCATCCATAAATGTTCCGGAAAATTTCCGGAAATTTATTTTTTACGGAAATCATCCGGGAAATTCCTGGAAATTTGTTTTTTTACGGAAATCATCCTGAAATCTTCCGGAAAATTTCCGGAAATTTATTTTTTTACGGAAATCATTCGGAAATCTCCCGGAAAATTTCCGGAAATTTATTTTTTTTACGAAAATCATTCGGAAATATTCCGGAAATTAATTTTATTACGGAAATCATCCAGAAATGTTCCGGAAAATTTCCGGAAATTTATTTTATACGGAAATCATCCGGGAAATTCCTGGAAATTTGTTTTTTTACGGAAATCATCCTGAAATCTTCCGGAAAATTTCCGGAAATTTTTTTTACGGAAATCATCCGGGAAATTTCCAGAAATTTATTTTTTTACGAAAATCATCCGGAAATCTTCCGGAAAATTTCCGGAAATTTATTTTTTTTAACGGAAATCATTCGGAAATATTCCGGAAAAATTCCAGAAATTTATTTTTTTACGGAAATCATTCGGAAATCATCCGGAAAATTGCCGGAAATTTATTTTTTACGGAAATCATCCGGGAAATTCCTGGAAATTTGTTTTTTTACGGAAATCATCCTGTAATCTTCCGGAAAATTTCCGGAAATTTATTTTTTTTACGGAAATTATTCGGAAATATTCCGGAAAATGTCCGGAAATTTATTTTTTTTTACGGAAATTATTCGGAAATATTCTGGAAATTTTCCAGAAATTTATTTTTTTACGGAAATCATTTAGAAATCTTCCGGAAAATTTCCGCAAATTTATTTTTTTTACGGAAATCATTCGGAAATATTCCGGAAATTTATTTTTTTTACGGAAATCATTCGGAAATCTTCCGGAAAATTTACGGAAATTTTTTTTTACGGAAACCATCCAGGAAATTTCCGGAAAGTTATTTTTTACGGAAATCATCCAGAAATGTTCCGGAAAATTTCCGGAATTTTATTTTTTACGGAAATCATCCGGGAAATTTCCGGAAATTAATTTTTTTACGGAAATCATCCGGAAATCTTCCGGAAATTAATTTTTTTACGGAAATTATTCGGAAATATTCCGGAAAATTTCCAGAAATTTATTTTTTTTACGGAAATCATTTAGAAATTTTCCGGAAAATTTCGGCAAATTTATTTTTTTTACGGAAATCATTCGGAAATATTCCGGAAATTTATTTTTTTTACGGAAATCATTCGGAAATCTTCCGGAAAATTTCCGGAAATTTTTTTTTTACGGAAATCATCCGGGAAATTTCCGGAAATTTATTTTTTTACGGAAATCATACGGAAATGTTCCGTACAATTTCCGGAAATTTATTTTTTTTACAGAAATCATCCCGAAATCTTCCGGAAAATTTCCGGAAATTTATTTTTTTAAATGTAAATCATCCGGAAATCTTCAGGAAAATTTCCGGAAATTTATTTTTTTTAATGTAAATCATCCGGAAATCTTCCGGAAAATTTCCGCAAATTTATTTTTTTTACGGAAATCATACGGAAATATTTCGGAAATTTATTTTTTTACGGAAATCATCCATAAATGTTCCGGAAAATTTCCGGAAATTTATTTTTTACGGAAATCATCCAGGAAATTCCTAGAAATTTGTTTTTTTACGGAAATCATCCTGAAATCTTCCGGAAAATTTCCGGAAATTAATTTTTTTACGGATATCATTCGGAAATCTCCCGGAAAATTTCCGGAAATTTATTTTTTTTACGAAAATCATTCGGAAATAATCCGGAAATTAATTTTTTTACGGAAATCATCAAGAAATGTTCCGGAAAATTTCCGGAAATTTATTTTATACGGAAATCATCCGGGAAATTCCTCGAAATTTGTTTTTTTACGGAAATCATCCTGAAATCTTCCGAAAAATTTCCGCAAATTTATTTTTTTTACGGTAATCATTCGGAAATATTCCGGAAATTTATTTTTTTTACGGAAATCATTCGGAAATCTTGCGGAAAGTTTCCGGAAATTTTTTTTTACGGAAATCATCCAGGAAATTTCCGGACATTTATTTTTTACGAAAATCATCCGGGAAATTCCTAGAAAATTTGTTTTTTTACGGAAATCATCCTGAAATCTTCCGAAAAATTTCCGGAAATTTTTTTTTAAGGAAATCATCCGGGAAATTTCCGGAAATTAATTTTTTTACGAAAATCATCCGGAAATCTTCCGGAAAATTTCCGGAAATTTATTTTTTTTAACGGAAATCATTCGGAAATATTCCGGAAAAATTCCAGAAATTTATATTTTTTTACGGAAATCATTCGGAAATCATCCGGAAAATTTCCGGAAATTTATTTATTTTAAACGGAAATCATCTGGAAATCTTCCGGAAAATTTCCGGAAATTTATTTTTTTACGGATATTATTCGGAAATATTCCGGAAAATTTCCAGAAATTTATTTTTTTTACAGAAATCAGCCTGAAATCTTCCGGAAAATTTCCGGAAATTAATTTTTTTAAATGTAAATCATCCGGAAATCTTCCGGAAAATTTCCGCAAATTTATTTTTTTTACGGAAATCATAAGGAAATATTTCGGAAATTTATTTTTTTACGGAAATCATCCATAAATGTTCCGGAAAATTTCCGGAAATTTATTTTTTACGGAAATCATCCGGGAAATTCCTGGAAATTTGTTTTTTTACGGAAATCATCCTGAAATCTTCCGGAAAATTTCCGGAAATTTATTTTTTTACGGAAATCATTCGGAAATCTCCCGGAAAATTTCCGGAAATTTATTTTTTTTACGAAAATCATTCGGAAATATTCCGGAAATTAATTTTATTACGGAAATCATCCAGAAATGTTCCGGAAAATTTCCGGAAATTTATTTTATACGGAAATCATCCGGGAAATTCCTGGAAATTTGTTTTTTTACGGAAATCATCCTGAAATCTTCCGGAAAATTTCCGGAAATTTTTTTTACGGAAATCATCCGGGAAATTTCCAGAAATTTATTTTTTTACGAAAATCATCCGGAAATCTTCCGGAAAATTTCCGGAAATTTATTTTTTTTAACGGAAATCATTCGGAAATATTCCGGAAAAATTCCAGAAATTTATTTTTTTACGGAAATCATTCGGAAATCATCCGGAAAATTGCCGGAAATTTATTTTTTACGGAAATCATCCGGGAAATTTCCGGAAATTTATTTTTTTACAAAAATCATCCGGAAATCTTCCGTAAATTTCCGGAAATTTATTTTTTTTAACGGAAATCATTCGGAAATATTCCGGAAAAATTCCAGAAATTTATATTTTTTTACGGAAATCATTCGGAAATCATCCGGAAAATTTCCGGAAATTTATTTTTTACGGAAATCATCCGGGAAATTTCCGGAAATTTATTTTTTTACAAAAATCATCCGGAAATCTTCCGTAAATTTCCGGAAATTTATTTTTTTTAACGGAAATCATTCGGAAATATTCCGGAAAAATTCCAGAAATTTATTTTTTTACGGAAATCATTCGGAAATCATCCGGAAAATTGCCGGAAATTTATTTATTTTAAACGGAAATCATCTGGAAATTTTCCGGAAAATTTCCGGAAATTAATTTTTTTTAATGTAAATCATCCGGAAATCTTCCGGAAAATTTACCCAAATTTATTTTTTTTACGGAAATCATAAGGAAATATTTCGGAAATTTATTTTTTTACGGAAATCATCCATAAATGTTCCGGAAAATTTCCGGAAATTTATTTTTTACGGAAATCATCCGGGAAATTCCTGGAAATTTGTTTTTTTACGGAAATCATCCTGAAATCTTCCGGAAAATTTCCGGAAATTTATTTTTTTACGGAAATCATTCGGAAATCTCCCGGAAAATTTCCGGAAATTTATTTTTTTTACGAAAATCATTCGGAAATATTCCGGAAATTAATTTTATTACGGAAATCATCCAGAAATGTTCCGGAAAATTTCCGGAAATTTATTTTATACGGAAATCATCCGGGAAATTCCTCGAAATTTGTTTTTTTACGGAAATCATCCTGAAATCTTCCGGAAAATTTCTGGAAATTTTTTTACGGAAATAATCCGGGAAATTTCCAGAAATTTATTTTTTTACGAAAATCATCCGGAAATCTTTTGGAAAATTTCCGGAAATTTATTTTTTTTAACGGAAATCATTCGGAAATATTCCGGAAAAATTCCAGAAATTTATTTTTTTTACGGAAATCATTCGGAAATATTCCGGAAAATTTCCAGAAATTTATTTTTATTACAGAAATCAGCCGGAAATCTCCCGGAAAATTTCCGGAAATTTATTTTTTTTACGAAAATAATCCGGAAATATTCCGGAAATTAATTTTTTTACGGAAATCATCCAGAAATGTTCCGGAAAATTTCCGGAAATTTATTTTTTACGGAAATCATCCGGGAAATTCCTGGAAATTGGTTTTTTTACCGAAATCATCCTGTAATCTTCCGGAAAATTTCCGGAAATTTATTTTTTTTACGGAAATTATTCGGAAATCATTCGGAAATATTCCGGAAATTTATTTTTTTTACGGAAATTATTCGGAAATCTTCCGGAAAATTTACGGAAATTTTTTTTTACGGAAACCATCCAGGAAATTTCCGGAAAGTTATTTTTTACGGAAATCTTCCAGAAATGTTCCGGAAAATTTCCGGAATTTTATTTTTTACGGAAATCATCCGGGAAATTCCTGGAAATTCGTTTTTTTTACGGAAATCATTCTGAAATCTTCCGAAAAATTTCCGGAAATTTATTTTTTTTAACGGAAATCATTCGGAAATATTCCGGAAAATTTCCAGAAATTTATTTTTTTTACGGAAATCATTCGGAAATCTCCCGGAAAATTTCCGGAAATTTTTTTTTTGTACGCAAATCATTCGGAAATATTCCGGAAATTAATTTTTTTACGGAAAAGCATCCTGAAATCTTCCGAAAAATTTTCGGAAATTTTTTTTTTCGGAAATCATCCGGGAAATTTCCGGAAATTAATTTTTTTACGGAAATCATCCAGAAATGTTCCGGAAAATTTCCGGAAATTTATTTTTTACGGAAATCATCCGGGAAATTCCTGGAAATTTGTTTTTTTACGGAAATCATCCTGTAATCTTCCGGAAAATTTCCGGAAATTTATTTTTTTTACGGAAATTATTCGGAAATATTCCGGAAAATGTCCGGAAATTTATTTTTTTTACGGAAATTATTCGGAAATATTCTGGAAAATTTCCAGAAATTTATTTTTTTTACGGAAATCATTTAGAAATCTTCCGGAAAATTTCCGCAAATTTATTTTTTTTATGGAAATCATTCGGAAATATTCCGGAAATTTATTTTTTTTACGGAAATCATTCGGAAATCTTCCGGAAAATTTACGGAAATTTTTTTTTACGGAAACCATCCAGGAAATTTCCGGAAAGTTATTTTTTACGGAAATCATCCAGAAATGTTCCGGAAAATTTCCGGAATTTTATTTTTTACGGAAATCATCCAGAAATGTTCCGGAAAATTTCCGGAATTTTATTTTTTACGGAAATCATCCGGGAAATTCCTGGAAATTCGTTTTTGTTACGGAAATCATTCTGAAATCTTCCGAAAAATTTCCGGAAATTTATTTTTTTTAACGGAAATCATTCGGAAATATTCCGGAAAATTTCCAGAAATGTATTTTTTTTACGGAAATCATTCGGAAATCTTCCGGAAAATTTCCGGAAATTTTTTTTTTGTACGCAAATCATTCGGAAATATTCCGGAAATTAATTTTTTTACGGAAAAGCATCCTGAAATCTTCCGAAAAATTTCCGGAAATTTTTTTTTTCGGAAATCATCCGGGAAATTTCCGGAAATTAATTTTTTTACGGAAATCATCCAGAAATGTTCCGGAAAATTTCCGGAAATTTATTTTTTACGGAAATCATCCGGGAAATTCCTGGAAATTTGTTTTTTTACGGAAATCATCCTGTAATCTTCCGAAAAATTTCCAGAAATTTATTTTTTACGACAATCGTCCTGGAAATATTCCATAAATTTATTTTTTTTACGGAAATCATTCGGAAATCTTCCGGAAAATTTCCAGAAATTTATTTTTTACGACAATCGTCCTGGAAATATTCCATAAATTTATTTTTTTTACGGAAATCCTTCGGAAATCTTCCGGAAAATTTCCAGAAATTTATTTTTTTTACGGAAATCATTCGGAAATCTCCCGGAAAATTTCCGGAAATTTATTTTGTTTACGAAAATCATTCGGAAATATTCCGGAAATTAATTTTTTTACTGAAATCATCCAGAAATGTTCCGGAAAATTTCCGGAAATTTATTTTTTACGGAAATCATCCGGAAAATTCCTGGAAATTTGTTTTTTTACGGAATTCATCCTGAAATCTTTCGGAAAATTTCCGGAAATTTATTTTTTTTACGGAAATCATCCGGGAAATTTCCGGAAATTAATTTTTTTACGGAAATCATCCGGCAATGTTCCGGAAATTTATTTTTTTTAATGTAAATCATCCGGAAATCTTCCGGAAAATTTCCCCAAATTTATTTTTTTCACGGAAATCATTCGGAAATATTTCGGAAATTTATTTTTTTACGGAAATCATCCGGGAAATTTCCGGAAATTTATTTTTTTACGGAAATCATCCGGAAATGTTCCGGACAATTTCCGGAAATTTTTTTTTACGAAAATCATCCGGGAAATTTCCGGAAATTTATTTTTTACGAAAATCATCCGGAAATCTTCCGGAAAATTTCCGGAAATTTATTTTTTTACGGAAATTATTCGGAAATATTCCGGAAAATTTCCAGAAATTTATTTTTTTTACAGAAATCAGCCGGAAATCTTCCGGAAAATTTCCGGAAATTTATTTTTTTTAATGTAAATCATCCGGAAATCTTGTGGAAAATTTCCGGAAATTTTTTTTTACGGAAATCATCGAGAAAATTTTTGGAAATTTATTTTTTTACTGAAATCATCCGGAAATCTTCCGGAAATCTTTCGGAAATCTTCCGGAAAATTTCCGGAAATTTATTTTTTACGACAATCGTACTGGAAATATTCCATAAATTTATTTTTTTTACGGAAATTATTCGGAAATCTTCCGGAAAATTTCCGGAAATTTATTTTTTACGACAATCATCCGGGAAATTCCTAGAAAATTTGTTTTTTTACGGAAATCATCCTGAAATCTTCCGAAAAATTTCCGTAAATTTATTTTTTTACGAAAATCATCCGGAAATCTTCCGGAAATTTATTTTTTTACGAAAATCATCCGGAAATCTTCCGTAAATTTCCGGAAATTTTTTTTTTAACGGAAATCATTCGGAAATATTCCGGAAAAATTCCAGAAATTTATTTTTTTTACGGAAATCATTCGGAAATCATCCGGAAAATTTCCGGAAATTTATTTATTTTAGACGGAACTCATCTGGAAATCTTCCGGAAAATTTCCGGAAATTTATTTTTTTACGAAAATCATTCGGAAATATTCCGGAAATTAATTTTTTTACGGAAATCATCCAGAAATGTTCCGGAAAGTTTCCGGAAATTTATTTTATACGTAAATCATCCGGGAAATTCCTCGAAATTTGTTTTTTACGGAAACCATCCTAAAATCATCCGGAACATTTCCGGAAATTTATTTTTTTTTAAATTTATTTTTTTAGGGAAATCATCTATAAATGTTCCGGAAAATTTCCGGAAATTTTTTTTAACGGAAATCATTCGGAAATCTTGCGGAAAGTTTCCGGAAATTTTTTTTTACGGAAATCATCCGGGAAATTCCTGGAAATTTGTTTTTTTACGGAAATCATTCTGAAATCTTCCGGAAAATTTCCAGAAATTTATTTTTTTTACGGAAATCATTCGGAAATCTCCCGGAAAATTTCCGGAAATTTATTTTGTTTACGAAAATCATTCGGAAATATTCCGGAAATTAATTTTTTTACTGAAATCATCCAGAAATGTTCCGGAAAATTTCCGGAAATTTATTTTTTACGGAAATCATCCGGGAAATTCCTGGAAATTTGTTTTTTTACGGAATTCATCCTGAAATCTTTCGGAAAATTTCCGGAAATTTATTTTTTTTACGGAAATCATCCGGGAAATTTCCGGAAATTAATTTTTTTACGGAAATCATCCGGCAATGTTCCGGAAATTTATTTTTTTTAATGTAAATCATCCGGAAATCTTCCGGAAAATTTCCCCAAATTTATTTTTTTCACGGAAATCATTCGGAAATATTTCGGAAATTTATTTTTTTACGGAAATCATCCGGGAAATTTCCGGAAATTTATTTTTTTACGGAAATCATCCGGAAATGTTCCGGACAATTTCCGGAAATTTTTTTTTACGAAAATCATCCGGGAAATTTCCGGAAATTTATTTTTTACGAAAATCATCCGGAAATCTTCCGGAAAATTTCCGGAAATTTATTTTTTTACGGAAATTATTCGGAAATATTCCGGAAAATTTCCAGAAATTTATTTTTTTTACAGAAATCAGCCGGAAATCTTCCGGAAAATTTCCGGAAATTTATATTTTTTAATGTAAATCATCCGGAAATCTTGTGGAAAATTTCCGGAAATTTTTTTTTACGGAAATCATCGAGAAAATTTTTGGAAATTTATTTTTTTTACTGAAATCATCCGGAAATCTTCCGGAAAATTTACCCAAATTTATTTTTTTTACGGAAATAATTCGGAAATATTTCGGAAATTTATTTTTTTTACGGAAATCATTCGGAAATCTTCCGGAAAATTTCCGGAAATTTATTTTTTACGACAATCATCCGGGAAATTCCTAGAAAATTTGTTTTTTTACGGAAATCATCCTGAAATCTTCCGAAAAATTTCCGGAAATTTTTATTTTCGGAAATCATCCGGGAAATTTCCGGAAATTTATTTTTTTACGAAATTCATCCGGAAATATTCCGGAAAATTTCCGGAAATTTTTTTTTTAACGGAAATCATTCGGAAATATTCCGGAAAAATTCCAGAAATTTATTTTTTTTACGGAAATCATTCGGAAATCATCCGGAAAATTTCCGGAAATTTATTTATTTTAGACGGAACTCATCTGGAAATCTTCCGGAAAATTTCCGGAAATTTATTTTTTTACGAAAATCATTCGGAAATATTCCGGAAATTAATTTTTTTACGGAAATCATCCAGAAATGTTCCGGAAAGTTTCCGGAAATTTATTTTATACGTAAATCATCCGGGAAATTCCTCGAAATTTGTTTTTTTACGGAAACCATCCTAAAATCATCCGGAACATTTCCGGAAATTTATTTTTTTTTTAATTTATTTTTTTAGGGAAATCATCTATAAATGTTCCGGAAAATTTCCGGAAATTTTTTTTAACGGAAATCATTCGGAAATCTTGCGGAAAGTTTCAAGAAATTTTTTTTTACGGAAATCATCCGGGAAATTCCTGGAAATTTGTTTTTTTACGGAAATCATTCTGAAATCTTCCGGAAAATTTCCAGAAATTTATTTTTTTTACGGAAATCATTCGGAAATCTCCCGGAAAATTTCCGGAAATTTATTTTGTTTACGAAAATCATCCGGGAAATTTCCGGAAATTAATTTTTTTACTGAAATCATCCAGAAATGTTCCGGAAAATTTCCGGAAATTTATTTTTTACGGAAATCATCCGGGAAATTCCTGGAAATTTGTTTTTTTACGGAATTCATCCTGAAATCTTTCGGAAAATTTCCGGAAATTTATTTTTTTTACGGAAATCATCCGGGAAATTTCCGGAAATTAATTTTTTTACGGAAATCATCCGGCAATGTTCCGGAAATTAATTTTTTTTAATGTAAATCATCCGGAAATCTTCCGGAAAATTTCCCCAAATTTATTTTTTTCACGGAAATCATTCGGAAATATTTCGGAAATTTATTTTTTTACGGAAATCATCCGGGAAATTTCCGGAAATTTATTTTTTTACGGAAATCATCCGGAAATGTTCCGGACAATTTCCGGAAATTTTTTTTTACGAAAATCATCCGGGAAATTTCCGGAAATTTATTTTTTACGAAAATCATCCGGAAATCTTCCGGAAAATTTCCGGAAATTTATTTTTTTACGGAAATTATTCGGAAATATTCCGGAAAATTTCCAGAAATTTATTTTTTTTACAGAAATCAGCCGGAAATCTTCCGGAAAATTTCCGGAAATTTATTTTTTTTAATGTAAATCATCCGGAAATCTTGTGGAAAATTTCCATAAATTTATTTTTTTTACGGAAATCATTCGGAAATCTTCCGGAAAATTTCCGGAAATTTATTTTTTACGACAATCATCCGGGAAATTCCTAGAAAATTTGTTTTTTTACGGAAATCATCCTGAAATCTTCCGAAAAATTTCCGGAAATTTTTATTTTCGGAAATCATCCGGGAAATTTTCGGAAATTTATTTTTTTACGAAATTCATCCGGAAATATTCCGGAAAATTTCCGGAAATTTTTTTTTTTAACGGAAATCATTCGGAAATATTCCGGAAAAATTCCAGAAATTTATTTTTTTTACGGAAATCATTCGGAAATCATCCGGAAAATTTCCGGAAATTTATTTATTTTAGACGGAACTCATCTGGAAATCTTCCGGAAAATTTCCGGAAATTTATTTTTTTACGAAAATCATTCGGAAATATTCCGGAAATTAATTTTTTTACGGAAATCATCCAGAAATGTTCCGGAAAGTTTCCGGAAATTTATTTTATACGTAAATCATCCGGGAAATTCCTCGAAATTTGTTTTTTTTACGGAAACCATCCTAAAATCATCCGGAACATTTCCGGAAATTTATTTTTTTTTAATTTATTTTTTTAGGGAAATCATCTATAAATATTCCGGAAAATTTCCGGAAATTTTTTTTAACGGAAATCATTCGGAAATCTTGCGGAAAGTTTCCGGAAATTTTTTTTTACGGAAATCATCCGGGAAATTCCTGGAAATTTGTTTTTTTACGGAAACCATCCTAAAATCATCCGGAACATTTCCGGAAATTTATTTTTTTTTTAATTTATTTTTTTAGGGAAATCATCTATAAATGTTCCGGAAAATTTCCGGAAATTTTTTTTAACGGAAATCATTCGGAAATCTTGCGGAAAGTTTCAAGAAATTTTTTTTTACGGAAATCATCCGGGAAATTCCTGGAAATTTGTTTTTTTACGGAAATCATTCTGAAATCTTCCGGAAAATTTCCAGAAATTTATTTTTTTTACGGAAATCATTCGGAAATCTCCCGGAAAATTTCCGGAAATTTATTTTGTTTACGAAAATCATTCGGAAATATTCCGGAAATTAATTTTTTTACTGAAATCATCCAGAAATGTTCCGGAAAATTTCCGGAAATTTATTTTTTACGGAAATCATCCGGGAAATTCCTGGAAATTTGTTTTTTTACGGAATTCATCCTGAAATCTTTCGGAAAATTTCCGGAAATTTATTTTTTACGGAAATCATCCGGGAAATTTCCGGAAATTTATTTTTTTACGGAAATCATCCGGAAATGTTCCGGAAATTTATTTTTTTTACAGAAATCATCCGGAAATCTTCCGGAAAATTTCCGCAAATTTATTTTTTTTACGAAAATCATTCGGAAATATTCCGGAAATTTATTTTTTTACGGAAATCATCCGGGAAATTTCCGGAAATTTATTTTTTTTACGGAAATCATCCGAAAATGTTCCGGACAATTTCCGGAAATTTTTTTTTACGAAAATCATCCGGGAAATTTCCGGAAATTTATTTTTTACGAAAATCATCCGGAAATCTTCCGGAAAATTTCCGGAAATTTATTTTTTTACGGAAATTATTCGGAAATATTCCGGAAAATTTCCAGAAATTTATTTTTTTTACAGAAATCAGCCGGAAATCTTCCGGAAAATTTCCGGAAATTTATTTTTTTTAATGTAAATCATCCGGAAATCTTGTGGAAAATTTCCATAAATTTATTTTTTTTACGGAAATCATTCGGAAATCTTCCGGAAAATTTCCGGAAATTTATTTTTTACGACAATCATCCGGGAAATTCCTAGAAAATTTGTTTTTTTTACGGAAATCATCCTGAAATCTTCCGAAAAATTTCCGGAAATTTTTATTTTCGGAAATCATCCGGGAAATTTTCGGAAATTTATTTTTTTACGAAATTCATCCGGAAATATTCCGGAAAATTTCCGGAAATTTTTTTTTTTAACGGAAATCATTCGGAAATATTCCGGAAAAATTCCAGAAATTTATTTTTTTTACGGAAATCATTCGGAAATCATCCGGAAAATTTCCGGAAATTTATTTATTTTAGACGGAACTCATCTGGAAATCTTCCGGAAAATTTCCGGAAATTTATTTTTTTACGAAAATCATTCGGAAATATTCCGGAAATTAATTTTTTTACGGAAATCATCCAGAAATGTTCCGGAAAGTTTCCGGAAATTTATTTTATACGTAAATCATCCGGGAAATTCCTCGAAATTTGTTTTTTTTACGGAAACCATCCTAAAATCATCCGGAACATTTCCGGAAATTTATTTTTTTTTAATTTATTTTTTTAGGGAAATCATCTATAAATATTCCGGAAAATTTCCGGAAATTTTTTTTAACGGAAATCATTCGGAAATCTTGCGGAAAGTTTCCGGAAATTTTTTTTTACGGAAATCATCCGGGAAATTCCTGGAAATTTGTTTTTTTACGGAAATCATTCTGAAATCTCCCGGAAAATTTCCGGAAATTTATTTTGTTTACGAAAATCATTCGGAAATATTCCGGAAATTAATTTTTTTACTGAAATCATCCAGAAATGTTCCGGAAAATTTCCGGAAATTTATTTTTTACGGAAATCATCCGGGAAATTCCTGGAAATTTGTTTTTTTACGGAATTCATCCTGAAATCTTTCGGAAAATTTCCGGAAATTTATTTTTTTTACGGAAATCATCCGGGAAATTTCCGGAAATTAATTTTTTTACGGAAATCATCCGGCAATGTTCCGGAAATTAATTTTTTTTAATGTAAATCATCCGGAAATCTTCCGGAAAATTTCCCCAAATTTATTTTTTTCACGGAAATCATTCGGAAATATTTCGGAAATTTATTTTTTTACGGAAATCATCCGGGAAATTTCCGGAAATTTATTTTTTTACGGAAATCATCCGGAAATGTTCCGGACAATTTCCGGAAATTTTTTTTTACGAAAATCATCCGGGAAATTTCCGGAAATTTATTTTTTACGAAAATCATCCGGAAATCTTCCGGAAAATTTCCGGAAATTTATTTTTTTACGGAAATTATTCGGAAATATTCCGGAAAATTTCCAGAAATTTATTTTTTTTACAGAAATCAGCCGGAAATCTTCCGGAAAATTTCCGGAAATTTATTTTTTTTAATGTAAATCATCCGGAAATCTTGTGGAAAATTTCCGGAAATTTTTTTTTACGGAAATCATCGAGAAAATTTTTGGAAATTTATTTTTTTACTGAAATCATCCGGAAATCTTCCGGAAAATTTACCCAAATTTATTTTTTTTACGGAAATAATTCGGAAATATTTCGGAAATTTATTTTTTTTACGGAAATCATTCGGAAATCTTCCGGAAAATTTCCGGAAATTTATTTTTTACGACAATCGTCCTGGAAATATTCCATAAATTTATTTTTTTTACGGAAATCATTCGGAAATCTTCCGGAAAATTTCCGGAAATTTATTTTTTACGACAATCATCCGGGAAATTCCTAGAAAATTTGTTTTTTTTTACGGATATCATCCTGAAATCTTCCGAAACATTTCCGGAAATTTTTTTTTTCGGAAATCATCCGGGAAATTTCCGGAAATTAATTTTTTTACGAAATTCATCCGGAAATATTCCGGAAAATTTTCGGAAATTTTTTTTTTTTAACGGAAATTATTCGGAAATATTCCGGAAAAATTCCAGAAATTTATTTTTTTTACGGAAATCATTCGGAAATCATCCGGAAAATTTCCGGAAATTTATTTATTTTAGACGGAACTCATCTGGAAATCTTCCGGAAAATTTCCGGAAATTTATTTTTTTACGAAAATCATTCGGAAATATTCCGGAAATTAATTTTTTTACGGAAATCATCCAGAAATGTTCCGGAAAGTTTCCGGAAATTTATTTTATACGTAAATCATCCGGGAAATTCCTCGAAATTTGTTTTTTTTACGGAAACCATCCTAAAATCATCCGGAACATTTCCGGAAATTTATTTTTTTTTAATTTATTTTTTTAGGGAAATCATCTATAAATATTCCGGAAAATTTCCGGAAATTTTTTTTAACGGAAATCATTCGGAAATCTTGCGGAAAGTTTCCGGAAATTTTTTTTTACGGAAATCATCCGGGAAATTCCTGGAAATTTGTTTTTTTACGGAAATCATTCTGAAATCTCCCGGAAAATTTCCGGAAATTTATTTTGTTTACGAAAATCATTCGGAAATATTCCGGAAATTAATTTTTTTACTGAAATCATCCAGAAATGTTCCGGAAAATTTCCGGAAATTTATTTTTTACGGAAATCATCCGGGAAATTCCTGGAAATTTGTTTTTTTACGGAATTCATCCTGAAATCTTTCGGAAAATTTCCGGAAATTTATTTTTTTTACGGAAATCATCCGGGAAATTTCCGGAAATTAATTTTTTTACGGAAATCATCCGGCAATGTTCCGGAAATTTATTTTTTTTAATGTAAATCATCCGGAAATCTTCCGGAAAATTTCCCCAAATTTATTTTATTCACGGAAATCATTCGGAAATATTTCGGAAATTTATTTTTTTACGGAAATCATCCGGGAAATTTCCGGAAATTTATTTTTTTACGGAAATCATCCGGAAATGTTCCGGACAATTTCCGGAAATTTTTTTTACGAAAATCATCCGGGAAATTTCCGGAAATTTATTTTTTACGAAAATCATCCGGAAATCTTCCAAAAATTTCCGGAAATTTATTTTTTTACGGAAATTATTCGGAAATATTCCGGAAAATTTCCAGAAATTTATTTTTTTTGCAGAAATCAGCCGGAAATCTTCCGGAAAATTTCCGGAAATTTATTTTTTTTAATGTAAATCATCCGGAAATCTTGTGGAAATTTTCCGGAAATTTTTTTTTACGGAAATCATCCAGAAAATTTTTGGAAATTTATTTTTTTACGGAAATCATCCGGAAATGTTCTGGAAAATTTCCGGAATTTTATTTCTTACGGAAATCATCCTGGAAATTCCTTGAAATTTGTTTTTTTTACGGAAATCATTCCGAAATCTTCCGAAAAATTTCCGGAAATTTTTTTTTTTAACGGAAATCATTCGGAAATATTCCGGAAAATTTCCAGAAATTTATTTTTTTACGGAAATCATTCGGAAATCTCCCGGAAAATTTCCGGAAATTTATTTTTTTTGTACGCAAATCATTCGGAAATAATCCGGAAATATTCCGGAAATTAATTTTTTTACGGAAATCATCCAGAAATGTTCCGGAAAATTTCCGGAAATTTATTTTATACGGAAATCATCTCGGAAATTCCTCGAAATTTATTTTTTTACGGAAATCATCCTGAAATCATCCGGAAAATTTCCGGAAATTTATTTTTTTTAACGGAAATCATTCGGAAATATTCCGGAAAAATTCCAGAAATTTATTTTTTTACGGAAATCATTCGGAAATCATCCTGAAATCATCCGGAAAATTTCCGGAAATTTATTTTTTTTACGGAAATTATTCGGAAATATTCCAGAAAAATTCCAGAAATTTATTTTTTTTACGGAAATCATTCGGAAATCATCCGGAAATTTATTTATTTTAAACGGAAATCATCTGGAAATATTCCGGAAAATTTCCGGAAATTAATTTTTTTTATGTAAATCATCCGGAAATCATCCGGAAATTTATTTTGTTTACGAAAATCATTCGGAAATATTCCGGAAATTAATTTTTTTACGGAAATCATCCAGAAATGTTCCGGAAAATTTCCGGAAATTTATTTTATACGGAAATCATCCGGGAAATTCCTCGAAATTTGTTTTTTTACGGAAACCATCCTTAAATCTTCCGGAAAATTTCCGGAAATTTATTTTTTTTACGGAAATCATCCGGGAAATTTCCGGAAATTAATTTTTTTACGGAAATCATCCGGCAATGTTCCGGAAATTTATTTTTTTTAATGTAAATCATCCGGAAATCTTCCGGAAAATTTCCCCAAATTTATTTTTTTCACGGAAATCATTCGGAAATATTTCGGAAATTTATTTTTTTACGGAAATCATCCGGGAAATTTCCGGAAATTTATTTTTTTACGGAAATCATCCGGAAATGTTCCGGACAATTTCCGGAAATTTTTTTTTACGAAAATCATCCGGGAAATTTCCGGAAATTTATTTTTTACGAAAATCATCCGGAAATCTTCCGGAAAATTTCCGGAAATTTATTTTTTTACGGAAATCATTCGGAAATATTCCGGAAAAATTCCAGAAATTTATTTTTTTTACGGAAATCATTCGGAAATCATCCGGAAAATTTCCGGAAATTTATTTATTTTAGACGGAACTCATCTGGAAATCTTCCGGAAAATTTCCGGAAATTTATTTTTTTACGGAAATTATTCGGAAATATTCCGGAAAATTTCCAGAAATTTATTTTTTTTGTACGCAAATCATTCGGAAAGCTTCCGGAAAATTTTCGGAAAATTTTTTTACGGAAATCATCCGGGAAATTTCCGGAAATTTATTTTTTTACAGAAATCATTCGGAAATATTCCGGAAATCAATTTTTTTACGGAAATCATCCAGAAATGTTCCGGAAAATTTCCGGAAATTTATTTTTTACGGAAATCATCCGGGAAATTCCTGGAAATTTGTTTTTTTACGGAAATCATCCAGTAATCTTCCGGAAAATTTCCGGAAATTTATTTTTTTTACGGAAATTATTCGGAAATATTCCAGAAAAATTCCAGAAATTTATTTTTTTTACGGAAATCATTCGGAAATCATCCGGAAAATTTCCGGAAATTTATTTATTTTAAACGGAAATTATCTGGAAATATTCCGGAAAATTTCCGGAAATTAATTTTTTTTATGTAAATCATCCGGAAATCATCCGGAAAATTTCCGGAAATTTATTTTTTTCACGGAAATCATTCGGAAATATTTCGGAAATTTATTTTTTTACGGAAATCATCCGGGAAATTTCCGGAAATTTATTTTTTTACGGAAATCATCCGGAAATGTTCCGGACAATTTCCGGAAATTTTTTTTTACGAAAATCATCCGGGAAATTTCCGGAAATTTATTTTTTACGAAAATCATCCGGAAATCTTCCGGAAAATTTCCGGAAATTT
Source organism: Leptopilina drosophilae (assembly GCA_032873175.1). Lineage (NCBI taxonomy): Eukaryota > Metazoa > Arthropoda > Insecta > Hymenoptera > Figitidae > Leptopilina > Leptopilina drosophilae. The sequence goes on along the minus strand of JAVJHS010000416.1, from coordinate 8,167 downwards.
ATTTTTTTACGGAAATTATTCGGAAATATTCCGGAAAATTTCCAGAAATTTATTTTTTTTTACAGAAATCAGCCGGAAATCTTCCGGAAAATTTCCGGAAATTTATTTTTTTTAATGTAAATCATCCGGAAATCTTGTGGAAAATTTCCGGAAATTTTTTTTTACGGAAATCATCGAGAAAATTTTTGGAAATTTATTTTTTTACTGAAATCATCCGGAAATCTTCCGGAAAATTTACCCAAATTTATTTTTTTTACGGAAATAATTCGGAAATATTTCGGAAATTTATTTTTTTTACGGAAATCATTCGGAAATCTTCCGGAAAATTTCCGGAAATTTATTTTTTACGACAATCGTCCTGGAAATATTCCATAAATTTATTTTTTTTACGGAAATCATTCGGAAATCTTCCGGAAAATTTCCGGAAATTTATTTTTTACGACAATCATCCGGGAAATTCCTAGAAAATTTGTTTTTTTACGGAAATCATCCTGAAATCTTCCGAAAAATTTTCGGAAATTTTTATTTTCGGAAATCATCCGGGAAATTTTCGGAAATTTATTTTTTTACGAAATTCATCCGGAAATATTCCGGAAAATTTCCGGAAATTTTTTTTTTTAACGGAAATCATTCGGAAATATTCCGGAAAAATTCCAGAAATTTATTTTTTTTACGGAAATCATTCGGAAATCATCCAGAAAATTTTTGGAAATTTATTTTTTTACTGAAATCATCCGGAAATGTTCTGGAAAATTTCCGGAATTTTATTTCTTACGGAAATCATCCTGGAAATTCCTGGAAATTTGTTTTTTTTACGGAAATCATTCTGAAATCTTCCGAAAAATTTCCGGAAATTTTTTTTTTAACGGAAATCATTCGGAAATATTCCGGAAAATTTCCAGAAATTTATTTTTTTACGGAAATCATTCGGAAATCTCCCGGAAAATTTCCGGAAATTTATTTTTTTTGTACGCAAATCATTCGGAAATAATCCGGAAATATTCCGGAAATTAATTTTTTTACGGAAATCATCCAGAAATGTTCCGGAAAATTTCCGGAAATTTATTTTATACGGAAATCATCTCGGAAATTCCTCGAAATTTATTTTTTTACGGAAATCATCCTGAAATCATCCGGAAAATTTCCGGAAATTTATTTTTTTTAACGGAAATCATTCGGAAATATTCCGGAAAAATTCCAGAAATTTATTTTTTTACGGAAATCATTCGGAAATCATCCTGAAATCATCCGGAAAATTTCCGGAAATTTATTTTTTTTACGGAAATTATTCGGAAATATTCCAGAAAAATTCCAGAAATTTATTTTTTTTACGGAAATCATTCGGAAATCATCCGGAAATTTATTTATTTTAAACGGAAATCATCTGGAAATATTCCGGAAAATTTCCGGAAATTAATTTTTTTTATGTAAATCATCCGGAAATCATCCGGAAATTTATTTTGTTTACGAAAATCATTCGGAAATATTCCGGAAATTAATTTTTTTACGGAAATCATCCAGAAATGTTCCGGAAAATTTCCGGAAATTTATTTTATACGGAAATCATCCGGGAAATTCCTCGAAATTTGTTTTTTTACGGAAACCATCCTTAAATCTTCCGGAAAATTTCCGGAAATTTATTTTTTTTACGGAAATCATCCGGGAAATTTCCGGAAATTAATTTTTTTACGGAAATCATCCGGCAATGTTCCGGAAATTTATTTTTTTTAATGTAAATCATCCGGAAATCTTCCGGAAAATTTCCCCAAATTTATTTTTTTCACGGAAATCATTCGGAAATATTTCGGAAATTTATTTTTTTACGGAAATCATCCGGGAAATTTCCGGAAATTTATTTTTTTACGGAAATCATCCGGAAATGTTCCGGACAATTTCCGGAAATTTTTTTTTACGAAAATCATCCGGGAAATTTCCGGAAATTTATTTTTTACGAAAATCATCCGGAAATCTTCCGGAAAATTTCCGGAAATTTATTTTTTTACGGAAATCATTCGGAAATATTCCGGAAAAATTCCAGAAATTTATTTTTTTTACGGAAATCATTCGGAAATCATCCGGAAAATTTCCGGAAATTTATTTATTTTAGACGGAACTCATCTGGAAATCTTCCGGAAAATTTCCGGAAATTTATTTTTTTACGGAAATTATTCGGAAATATTCCGGAAAATTTCCAGAAATTTATTTTTTTTGTACGCAAATCATTCGGAAAGCTTCCGGAAAATTTTCGGAAAATTTTTTTACGGAAATCATCCGGGAAATTTCCGGAAATTTATTTTTTTACAGAAATCATTCGGAAATATTCCGGAAATCAATTTTTTTACGGAAATCATCCAGAAATGTTCCGGAAAATTTCCGGAAATTTATTTTTTACGGAAATCATCCGGGAAATTCCTGGAAATTTGTTTTTTTACGGAAATCATCCAGTAATCTTCCGGAAAATTTCCGGAAATTTATTTTTTTTACGGAAATTATTCGGAAATATTCCAGAAAAATTCCAGAAATTTATTTTTTTTACGGAAATCATTCGGAAATCATCCGGAAAATTTCCGGAAATTTATTTATTTTAAACGGAAATTATCTGGAAATATTCCGGAAAATTTCCGGAAATTAATTTTTTTTATGTAAATCATCCGGAAATCATCCGGAAAATTTCCGGAAATTTATTTTTTTCACGGAAATCATTCGGAAATATTTCGGAAATTTATTTTTTTACGGAAATCATCCGGGAAATTTCCGGAAATTTATTTTTTTACGGAAATCATCCGGAAATGTTCCGGACAATTTCCGGAAATTTTTTTTTACGAAAATCATCCGGGAAATTTCCGGAAATTTATTTTTTACGAAAATCATCCGGAAATCTTCCGGAAAATTTCCGGAAATTTATTTTTTTACGGAAATTATTCGGAAATATTCCGGAAAATTTCCAGAAATTTATTTTTTTTACAGAAATCAGCCGGAAATCTTCCGGAAAATTTCCGGAAATTTATTTTTTTTAATGTAAATCATCCGGAAATCTTGTGGAAAATTTCCGGAAATTTTTTTTTACGGAAATCATCGAGAAAATTTTTGGAAATTTATTTTTTTACTGAAATCATCCGGAAATCTTCCGGAAAATTTACCCAAATTTATTTTTTTTACGGAAATAATTCGGAAATATTTCGGAAATTTATTTTTTTTTACGGAAATCATTCGGAAATCTTCCGGAAAATTTCCGGAAATTTATTTTTTACGACAATCGTCCTGGAAATATTCCATAAATTTATTTTTTTTACGGAAATCATTCGGAAATCTTCCGGAAAATTTCCGGAAATTTATTTTTTACGACAATCATCCGGGAAATTCCTAGAAAATTTGTTTTTTTTTTTTACGGAAATCATCCTGAAATCTTCCGAAAAATTTTCGGAAATTTTTATTTTCGGAAATCATCCGGGAAATTTTCGGAAATTTATTTTTTTACGAAATTCATCCGGAAATATTCCGGAAAATTTCCGGAAATTTTTTTTTTTAACGGAAATCATTCGGAAATATTCCGGAAAAATTCCAGAAATTTATTTTTTTTACGGAAATCATTCGGAAATCATCCGGAAAATTTCCGGAAATTTATTTATTTTAGACGGAACTCATCTGGAAATCTTCCGGAAAATTTCCGGAAATTTATTTTTTTACGAAAATCATTCGGAAATATTCCGGAAATTAATTTTTTTACGGAAATCATCCAGAAATGTTCCGGAAAGTTTCCGGAAATTTATTTTATACGTAAATCATCCGGGAAATTCCTCGAAATTTGTTTTTTTTACGGAAACCATCCTAAAATCATCCGGAACATTTCCGGAAATTTATTTTTTTTTAATTTATTTTTTTAGGGAAATCATCTATAAATATTCCGGAAAATTTCCGGAAATTTTTTTTAACGGAAATCATTCGGAAATCTTGCGGAAAGTTTCCGGAAATTTTTTTTTACGGAAATCATCCGGGAAATTCCTGGAAATTTGTTTTTTTACGGAAATCATTCTGAAATCTCCCGGAAAATTTCCGGAAATTTATTTTGTTTACGAAAATCATTCGGAAATATTCCGGAAATTAATTTTTTTACTGAAATCATCCAGAAATGTTCCGGAAAATTTCCGGAAATTTATTTTTTACGGAAATCATCCGGGAAATTCCTGGAAATTTGTTTTTTTACGGAATTCATCCTGAAATCTTTCGGAAAATTTCCGGAAATTTATTTTTTTTACGGAAATCATCCGGGAAATTTCCGGAAATTAATTTTTTTACGGAAATCATCCGGCAATGTTCCGGAAATTTATTTTTTTTAATGTAAATCATCCGGAAATCTTCCGGAAAATTTCCCCAAATTTATTTTATTCACGGAAATCATTCGGAAATATTTCGGAAATTTATTTTTTTACGGAAATCATCCGGGAAATTTCCGGAAATTTATTTTTTTACGGAAATCATCCGGAAATGTTCCGGACAATTTCCGGAAATTTTTTTTTACGAAAATCATCCGGGAAATTTCCGGAAATTTATTTTTTACGAAAATCATCCGGAAATCTTCCAAAAATTTCCGGAAATTTATTTTTTTACGGAAATTATTCGGAAATATTCCGGAAAATTTCCAGAAATTTATTTTTTTTGCAGAAATCAGCCGGAAATCTTCCGGAAAATTTCCGGAAATTTATTTTTTTTAATGTAAATCATCCGGAAATCTTGTGGAAATTTTCCGGAAATTTTTTTTTACGGAAATCATCCAGAAAATTTTTGGAAATTTATTTTTTTACTGAAATCATCCGGAAATGTTCTGGAAAATTTCCGGAATTTTATTTCTTACGGAAATCATCCTGGAAATTCCTGGAAATTTGTTTTTTTTACGGAAATCATTCTGAAATCTTCCGAAAAATTTCCGGAAATTTTTTTTTTAACGGAAATCATTCGGAAATATTCCGGAAAATTTCCAGAAATTTATTTTTTTTTTACGGAAATCATTCGGAAATCTCCCGGAAAATTTCCGGAAATTTATTTTTTTTGTACGCAAATCATTCGGAAATAATCCGGAAATATTCCGGAAATTAATTTTTTTACGGAAATCATCCAGAAATGTTCCGGAAAATTTCCGGAAATTTATTTTATACGGAAATCATCTCGGAAATTCCTCGAAATTTATTTTTTTACGGAAATCATCCTGAAATCATCCGGAAAATTTCCGGAAATTTATTTTTTTTAACGGAAATCATTCGGAAATATTCCGGAAAAATTCCAGAAATTTATTTTTTTACGGAAATCATTCGGAAATCATCCTGAAATCATCCGGAAAATTTCCGGAAATTTATTTTTTTTACGGAAATTATTCGGAAATATTCCAGAAAAATTCCAGAAATTTATTTTTTTTACGGAAATCATTCGGAAATCATCCTGAAATTTATTTATTTTAAACGGAAATCATCTGGAAATATTCCGGAAAATTTCCGGAAATTAATTTTTTTTATGTAAATCATCCGGAAATCATCCGGAAATTTATTTTGTTTACGAAAATCATTCGGAAATATTCCGGAAATTAATTTTTTTTACGGAAATCATCCAGAAATGTTCCGGAAAATTTCCGGAAATTTATTTTATACGGAAATCATCCGGGAAATTCCTCGAAATTTGTTTTTTTACGGAAACCATCCTTAAATCTTCCGGAAAATTTCCGGAAATTTATTTTTTTTTACGGAAATCATCCGGGAAATTTCCGGAAATTAATTTTTTTACGGAAATCATCCGGCAATGTTCCGGAAATTTATTTTTTTTAATGTAAATCATCCGGAAATCTTCCGGAAAATTTCCCCAAATTTATTTTTTTCACGGAAATCATTCGGAAATATTTCGGAAATTTATTTTTTTACGGAAATCATCCGGGAAATTTCCGGAAATTTATTTTTTTACGGAAATCATCCGGAAATGTTCCGGACAATTTCCGGAAATTTTTTTTTACGAAAATCATCCGGGAAATTTCCGGAAATTTATTTTTTACGAAAATCATCCGGAAATCTTCCGGAAAATTTCCGGAAATTTATTTTTTTACGGAAATCATTCGGAAATATTCCGGAAAAATTCCAGAAATTTATTTTTTTTACGGAAATCATTCGGAAATCATCCGGAAAATTTCCGGAAATTTATTTATTTTAGACGGAACTCATCTGGAAATCTTCCGGAAAATTTCCGGAAATTTATTTTTTTACGGAAATTATTCGGAAATATTCCGGAAAATTTCCAGAAATTTATTTTTTTTGTACGCAAATCATTCGGAAAGCTTCCGGAAAATTTTCGGAAAATTTTTTTACGGAAATCATCCGGGAAATTTCCGGAAATTTATTTTTTTACAGAAATCATTCGGAAATATTCCGGAAATCAATTTTTTTACGGAAATCATCCAGAAATGTTCCGGAAAATTTCCGGAAATTTATTTTTTACGGAAATCATCCGGGAAATTCCTGGAAATTTGTTTTTTTACGGAAATCATCCAGTAATCTTCCGGAAAATTTCCGGAAATTTATTTTTTTTACGGAAATTATTCGGAAATATTCCAGAAAAATTCCAGAAATTTATTTTTTTTACGGAAATCATTCGGAAATCATCCGGAAAATTTCCGGAAATTTATTTATTTTAAACGGAAATTATCTGGAAATATTCCGGAAAATTTCCGGAAATTAATTTTTTTTATGTAAATCATCCGGAAATCATCCGGAAAATTTCCGGAAATTTATTTTGTTTACGAAAATCATTCGGAAATATTCCGGAAATTAATTTTTTTACGGAAATCATCCAGAAATGTTCCGGAAAATTTCCGGAAATTTATTTTATACGGAAATCATCCGGGAAATTCCTCGAAATTTGTTTTTTTACGGAAACCATCCTGAAATCTTCCGGAAAATTTCCGGAAATTTATTTTTTTACGGAAATTATTCGGAAATATTCCGGAAAATTTCCGGAAATTTTTTTTTACGGAAATCATCCGGGAAATTTCAAATTTTTTTACGGAAATTATTCGGAAATATTCCGGAAATTAATTTTTTTACGGAAATCATCCAGAAATGTTCCGGAAAATTTCCGGAAATTTATTTTATACGGAAATCATCCGGGAAATTCCTCGAAATTTGTTTTTTTTTACGGAAACCATCCTGAAATCTTCCGGAAAATTTCCGGAAATTTATTTTTTGACGGAAATTATTCGGAAATATTCCGGAAAATTTCCGGAAATTTTTTTTACGGAAATCATCCGGGAAATTTCAGGAAATTTATTTTTTACGAAAACCATCCGGGAAATTCTTCGAAATTTGTTTTTTTTACGGAAATCATTCGGAAATCTTCCGGACAATTTCCGGAAATTTATTTTTTTTACGCAAATCTTTTGGAAATCTTCCGGAAAATTTCCGGAAATTTTTTTTTACGGAAATCATCCAGGAAATTTCCGGAAATTAATTTTTTTACGGATATCATCCAGAAATGTTCCGGAAAATTTCTGGAAATTTATTTTTTACGGAAATCATCTGGGAAATTTCCGGAAATTTTCCGGAAGATTTCCGGATGATTTACATTAAAAAAAATAAATTTCCGGAAATTTTCCGGAAGATTTCCGTACAAAAATAAATTTGCGGAAATTTTCCGGAAGATTTCCGGATGATATCCGTAAAAAATTAAATTTCCCTAAATTTCCTGGATGATTTCCGTAAAAAAAAATTTCCGGAAATTTTCCGGAAGATTTCCGTACAAAAATAAAATTGCGGAAATTTTCCGGAAGATTTCCGAATGATTTCCGTAAAAAAAAAATAAATTTCCGGAATATTTCCGAATGATTTCTGTAAAAAAAATAAATTTGCGGAAATTGTCCAGAACATTTCCGGATGATTTCTGTAAAAAAATAAATTCCTGGAAATTTCCTGGATGATTTATGATTTATTTTATTTTTTTATTTATTTATTTTTTTTTTTGTACGGAAATCATCCGGAAATTTATTTTTTTTACGGAAATCATCTGGAAATCTTCCGGAAAATTTTCGGGAAATATATTTTTCTTACGCAAATCATTTGGAAATCTTCCGGAAAATTTCGGGAAATTTATTTTTTACGGAAATCATCCGGGAAATTCCTGGAAATTTGTTTTTTTA
>JAVJHS010000415.1:0-40000 GCA_032873175.1 Leptopilina drosophilae | reverse complement strand
TGGCAAAGTATGGGAGAATAAAAAATTTTGAATTTTTTTCATATTTTTATGAAAAATTAAAAATCTCGCATTTTGGAGCTTGGAAAAGTTCGGCAAAGCTTGGCAAAGTATGGGAGAATAAAAAATTTTGAATTTTTTTTCTTATTTTTATAAAAAATTAAAAATCTCGCAATTTTGGAGCTTGGCAAAGTTCGGCAAAGCTTGGCAAAGTATGGGAGAGTAAAAAATTTTTTATTTTTTTCTTATTTTTATAAAAAATTAAAAATCTCGCAGTTTGGAGCTTGTCAAAGTTCGGCAAAGCTTGGCAAAGTATGGGAGAATAAAAAGTTTTTTATTTTTTTCATATTTTTATGAAAAATTAAAAATCTCGCATTTTGGAGCTTGTCAAAGTTCGGCAAAGCTTGGCAAAGTATGGGAGAATAAAAAATTTATTATTTTGTTCTTATTTTTATGGAAAATTAAAAATCTCGCATTTTGGAGCTTGGCAAAGTTCGGCAAAGCTTGGCAAAGTATGGGTGAATAAAAAATTTATTATTTTGTTCTTATTTTTATGGAAAATTAAAAATCTCGCATTTTGGAGCTTGGCAAAGTTCGGCAAAGCTTGGCAAAGTATGGGAGAATAAATAATTTTGAATTTTTTTCATATTTTTATGAAAAATTAAAAATCTTGCATTTTGGAGCTTGGAAAAGTTCGGCAAAGCTTGGCAAAGTATGGGAGAGTAAAAAATTTTTTATTTTTTTCTTATTTTTATAAAAAATTAAAAATCTCGCTATTTTAAAGCTTGGCAAAGTTCGGCAAAGCTTGGCAAAGTATGTGAGAGTAAAAAATTTTTTATTTTTTTCTTATTTTTATAAAAAATTAAAAATCTCGCATTTTGGAGCTTGGCAAAGTTCGGCAAAGCTTGGCAAAGTATGGGAAAATTAAAAATTTATTATTTTGTTCTTATTTTTATGGAAAATTAAAAATCTCGCATTTTGGAGCTTGGCAAAGTTCGGCAAAGCTTGGCAAAGTATAGGAGAATAAATAATTTTGAATTTTTTTCATATTTTTATGAAAAATTAAAAATCTCGCATTTTGGAGCTTGGCAAAGTTCGGCAAAGCTTGGAAAAGTATGGGAGAATAAAAAATTTTAAATTTTTTTCATATTTTTATGAAAAATTAAAAATCTCGCATTTTTGAGCTTGGCATAGTTCGGCAAAGCTTGGCAAAGTATAGGAGAATAAATAATTTTGAATTTTTTTCATATTTTTATGAAAAATTAAAAATCTTGCATTTTGGAGCTTGGAAAAGTTCGGCAAAGCTTGGCAAAGTATGGGAGAATAAAAAATTTTGAATTTTTTTCATATTTTTATGAAAAATTAAAAATCTCGCATTTTGGAGCTTGGCAAAGTTCGGCACAGCTTGGCAAAGTATGGGTGAATAAAAAATTTATTATTTTGTTCTTATTTTTATGGAAAATTAAAAATCTCGCATTTTGGAGCTTGGCAAAGTTCGGCAAAGCTTGGCAAAGTATGGAAGAATAAAAAATTTTGAATTGTTTTCATATTTTTATGAAAAATTAAAAATCTCGCAGTTTGGAGCTTGTCAAAGTTCGGCAAAGCTTGGCAAAGTATGGGAGAATAAAAAATTTTGAATTTTTTTCATATTTTTATGAAAAATTAAAAATCTCGCATTTTGGAGCTTGGCAAAGTTCGGCAAAGCTTGGCAAAGTATGGGAAAATTAAAAATTTATTATTTTGTTCTTATTTTTATGGAAAATTAAAAATCTCGCATTTTGGAGCTTGGCAAAGTTCGGCAAAGCTTGGCAAAGTATGGGAGAATAAATAATTTTGAATTTTTTTCATATTTTTATGAAAAATTAAAAATCTCGCATTTTGGAGCTTGGCAAAGTTCGGCAAAGCTTGGAAAAGTATGGGAGAATAAAAAATTTTGAATTTTATTCATATTTTTATGAAAAATTAAAAATCTCGCATTTTGGAGCTTGGAAAAGTTCGGCAAAGCTTGGCAAAGTATGGGAGAATAAAAAATTTTGAATTTTTTTCATATTTTTATGAAAAATTAAAAATCTCGCATTTTGGAGCTTGGCAAAGTTCGGCAAAGCTTGGCAAAGTATGGGAGAATAAAAAATTTATTATTTTGTTCTTATTTTAATGGAAAATTACAAATCTCGCATTTTGGAGCTTGGCAAAGTTCGGCAAAGCTTGGCAAAGAATGGGAGAGTAAAAAATTTTTTATTTTTTTCTTATTTTTATAAAAAATTAAAAATCTCGCAATTTTGGAGCTTGGCAAAGTTCGGCAAAGCTTGGCAAAGTATGGGAGAATAAATAATTTTGAATTTTTTTCATATTTTTATGAAAAATTAAAAATCTTGCATTTTGGAGCTTGGAAAAGTTCGGCAAAGCTTGGCAAAGTATGGGAGAATAAAAAATTTTGAATTTTTTTAATATTTTTATGGAAAATTAAAAATCTCGCATTTTGGAGCTTGGCAAAGTTCGGCAAAGCTTGGCAAAGTATGGGAGAATAAATAATTTTGAATTTTTTTCATATTTTTATGAAAAATTAAAAATCTTGCATTTTGGAGCTTGGAAAAGTTCGGCAAAGCTTGGCAAAGTATGGGAGAATAAAAAATTTTGAATTTTTTTCATATTTTTATGAAAAATTAAAAATCTCGCATTTTGGAGCTTGGCAAAGTTCGGCAAAGCTTGGCAAAGTATGGGAAAATTAAAAATTTATTATTTTGTTCTTATTTTTATGGAAAATTAAAAATCTCGCATTTTGGAGCTTGGCAAAGTTCGGCAAAGCTTGGCAAAGTATGGGAGAATAAAAAATTTTGAATTTTTTTCATATTTTTATGAAAAATTAAAAATCTCGCATTTTTGAGCTTGGCAAAGTTCGGCAAAGCTTGGCAAAGTATGGGAGAATAAATAATTTTGAATTTTTTTCATATTTTTATGAAAAATTAAAAATCTTGCATTTTGGAGCTTGGAAAAGTTCGGCAAAGCTTGGCAAAGTATGGGAGAATAAAAAATTTTGAATTTTTTTCATATTTTTATGAAAAATTAAAAATCTCGCATTTTGGAGCTTGGAAAAGTTCGGCAAAGCTTGGCAAAGTATGGGAAAATAAAAAATTTTGAATTTTTTTCATATTTTTATGAAAAATTAAAAATCTCGCATTTTGGAGCTTGGCAAAGTTCGGCAAAGCTTGGCAAAGTATGGGAGAATAAAAAATTTATTATTTTGTTCTTATTTTAATGGAAAATTACAAATCTCGCATTTTGGAGCTTGGCAAAGTTCGGCAAAGCTTGGCAAAGAATGGGAGAGTAAAAAATTTTTTATTTTTTTCTTATTTTTATAAAAAATTAAAAATCTCGCAATTTTGGAGCTTGGCAAAGTTCGGCAAAGCTTGGCAAAGTATGGGAGAGTAAAAAATTTTTTATTTTTTTCTTATTTTTATAAAAAATTAAAAATCTCGCAGTTTGGAGCTTGTCAAAGTTCGGCAAAGCTTGGCAAAGTATGGGAGAATAAATAATTTTGAATTTTTTTCATATTTTTATGAAAAATTAAAAATCTTGCATTTTGGAGCTTGGAAAAGTTCGGCAAAGCTTGGCAAAGTATGGGAGAGTAAAAAATTTTTTATTTTTTTCTTATTTTTATAAAAAATTAAAAATCTCGCTATTTTGAAGCTTGGCAAAGTTCGGCAAAGCTTGCAAAGTATGTGAGAGTAAAAAATTTTTTATTTTTTTCTTATTTTTATAAAAAATTAAAAATCTTGCATTTTGGAGCTTGGCAAAGTTCGGCAAAGCTTGGCAAAGTATGGGAAAATTAAAAATTTATTATTTTGTTCTTATTTTTATGGAAAATTAAAAATCTCGCATTTTGGAGCTTGGCAAAGTTCGGCAAAGCTTGGCAAAGTATGGGAGAATAAATAATTTTGAATTTTTTTCATATTTTTATGAAAAATTAAAAATCTCGCATTTTGGAGCTTGGCAAAGTTCGGCAAAGCTTGGCAAAGTATGGGAGAATAAAAAATTTTGAATTTTTTTCATATTTTTATGAAAAATTAAAAATCTCGCATTTTGGAGCTTGGCAAAGTTCGGCAAAGCTTGGCAAAGTATGGGTGAATAAAAAATTTATTATTTTGTTCTTATTTTTATGGAAAATTAAAAATCTCGCATTTTGGAGCTTGGCAAAGTTCGGCAAAGCTTGGCAAAGTATGGGAGAATAAAAAATTTTGAATTGTTTTCATATTTTTATAAAAAATTAAAAATCTCGCATTTTGGAGCTTGGCAAAGTTCGGCAAAGCTTGGCAAAGTATGGGAGAATAAAAAATTTATTATTTTGTTCTTATTTTAATGGAAAATTACAAATCTCGCATTTTGGAGCTTGGCAAAGTTCGGCAAAGCTTGGCAAAGTATGGGAGAATAAAAAATTTTGAATTGTTTTCATATTTTTATGAAAAATTAAAAATCTCGCATTTTGGAGCTTGGCAAAGTTCGGCAAAGCTTGGCAAAGTATGGGAGAATAAAAAATTTATTATTTTGTTCTTATTTTAATGGAAAATTACAAATCTCGCATTTTGGAGCTTGGCAAAGTTCGGCAAAGCTTGGCAAAGAATGGGAGAGTAAAAAATTTTTTATTTTTTTCATATTTTAATGAAAAATTAAAAATCTCGCATTTTGGAGCTTGGCAAAGTTCGGCAAAGCTTGGCAAAGTATGGGAGAATAAAAAATTTTTTATTTTTTTCATATTTTTATGAAAAATTAAAAATCTCGCATTTTGGAGCTTGGCAAAGTTCGGCAAAGCTTGGCAAAGAATGGGAGAGTAAAAATTTTTTTATTTTTTTTCATATTTTTATGAAAAATTAAAAATCTCGCATTTTGGAGCTTGGCAAAGTTCGGCAAAGCTTGGCAAAGTATGTGAGAGTAAAAAATTTTTTATTTTTTTCTTATTTTTATAAAAAATTAAAAATCTCGCATTTTGGAGCTTGGCAAAGTTCGGCAAAGCTTGGCAAAGTATGGGAAAATTAAAAATTTATTATTTTGTTCTTATTTTTATGGAAAATTAAAAATCTCGCATTTTGGAGCTTGGCAAAGTTCGGCAAAGCTTGGCAAAGTATGGGAGAATAAATAATTTTGATTTTTTTTCATATTTTTATGAAAAATTAAAAATCTCGCATTTTGGAGCTTGGCAAAGTTCGGCAAAGCTTGGCAAAGTATGGGAAAATTAAAAATTTATTATTTTGTTCTTATTTTTATGGAAAATTAAAAATCTCGCATTTTGGAGCTTGGCAAAGTTCGGCAAAGCTTGGCAAAGTATGGGAGAACAAATAATTTTGAATTTTTTTCATATTTTTATGAAAAATTAAAAATCTTGCATTTTGGAGCTTGGAAAAGTTCGGCAAAGCTTGGCAAAGTATGGGAGAATAAAAAATTTTGAATTTTTTTCATATTTTTATGAAAAATTAAAAATCTCGCATTTTGGAGCTTGGCAAAGTTCGGCAAAGCTTGGCAAAGTATGGGTGAATAAAAAATTTATTATTTTGTTCTTATTTTTATGGAAAATTAAAAATCTCGCATTTTGGAGCTTGGCAAAGTTCGGCAAAGCTTGGCAAAGTATGGGAGAATAAAAAATTTTGAATTGTTTTCATATTTTTATAAAAAATTAAAAATCTCGCATTTTGGAGCTTGGCAAAGTTCGGCAAAGCTTGGCAAAGTATGGGAGAATAAAAAATTTATTATTTTGTTCTTATTTTAATGGAAAATTACAAATCTCGCATTTTGGAGCTTGGCAAAGTTCGGCAAAGCTTGGCAAAGTATGGGAGAATAAAAAATTTTGAATTGTTTTCATATTTTTATGAAAAATTAAAAATCTCGCATTTTGGAGCTTGGCAAAGTTCGGCAAAGCTTGGCAAAGTATGGGAGAATAAAAAATTTATTATTTTGTTCTTATTTTAATGGAAAATTACAAATCTCGCATTTTGGAGCTTGGCAAAGTTCGGCAAAGCTTGGCAAAGAATGGGAGAGTAAAAAATTTTTTATTTTTTTCATATTTTTATGAAAAATTAAAAATCTCGCATTTTGGAGCTTGGCAAAGTTCGGCAAAGCTTGGCAAAGTATGGGAGAATAAAAAATTTTGAATTTTTTTTATATTTTTATGAAAAATTAAAAATCTCGCATTTTGGAGCTTGGCAAAGTTCGGCAAAGCTTGGCAAAGAATGGGAGAGTAAAAAATTTTTTATTTTTTTCATATTTTTATGAAAAATTAAAAATCTCGCATTTTGGAGCTTGGCAAAGTTCGGCAAAGCTTGGCAAAGTATGTGAGAGTAAAAAATTTTTTATTTTTTTCTTATTTTTATAAAAAATTAAAAATCTCGCATTTTGGAGCTTGGCAAAGTTCGGCAAAGCTTGGCAAAGTATGGGAAAATTAAAAATTTATTATTTTGTTCTTATTTTTATGGAAAATTAAAAATCTCGCATTTTGGAGCTTGGCAAAGTTCGGCAAAGCTTGGCAAAGTATGGGAGAATAAATAATTTTGATTTTTTTTCATATTTTTATGAAAAATTAAAAATCTCGCATTTTGGAGCTTGGCAAAGTTCGGCAAAGCTTGGCAAAGTATGGGAAAATTAAAAATTTATTATTTTGTTCTTATTTTTATGGAAAATTAAAAATCTCGCATTTTGGAGCTTGGCAAAGTTCGGCAAAGCTTGGCAAAGTATGGGAGAACAAATAATTTTGAATTTTTTTCATATTTTTATGAAAAATTAAAAATCTTGCATTTTGGAGCTTGGAAAAGTTCGGCAAAGCTTGGCAAAGTATGGGAGAATAAAAAATTTTGAATTTTTTTCATATTTTTATGAAAAATTAAAAATCTCGCATTTTGGAGCTTGGCAAAGTTCGGCAAAGCTTGGCAAAGTATGGGTGAATAAAAAATTTATTATTTTGTTCTTATTTTTATGGAAAATTAAAAATCTCGCATTTTGGAGCTTGGCAAAGTTCGGCAAAGCTTGGCAAAGTATGGGAGAATAAAATTTTTTTATTTTTTTCATATTTTTATAAAAAATTAAAAATCTCGCAATTTTGGAGCTTGGCAAAGTTCGGCAAAGCTTGGCAAAGTATGGGAGAGTAAAAAATTTTTTATTTTTTTCTTATTTTTATAAAAAATTAAAAATCTCGCAGTTTGGAGCTTGTCAAAGTTCGGCAAAGCTTGGCAAAGTATGGGAGAATAAAATATTTATTATTTTTTTCTTATTTTTATTAAAAATTAAAAATCTCGCATTTTGGAGCTTGGCAAAGTTCGGCAAAGCTTGGCAAAGTATGGGAGAATAAATAATTTTGAATTTTTTTCATATTTTTATGAAAAATTAAAAATCTTGCATTTTGGAGCTTGGAAAAGTTCGGCAAAGCTTGGCAAAGTATGGGAGAATAAAAAATTTATTATTTTTTCCATATTTTTATGTAAAATTAAAAATCTCGCATTTTGGAGCTTGGCAAAGTTCGGCAAAGCTTGGCAAAGTATGGGAGAATAAAAAATTTATTATTTTTTTCATATTTTTATGAAAAATTAAAAATCTCGCATTTTGGAGCTTGGCAAAGTTCGGCAAAGCTTGGCAAAGTATGGGAGAATAAAAAATTTTGAATTTTTTTCATATTTTTATGAAAAATTAAAAATCTCGCATTTTGGAGCTTGGCAAAGTTCGGCAAAGCTTGGCAAAGTATGGGAGAATAAAAAATTTATTATTTTGTTCTTATTTTTATGGAAAATTAAAAATCTCGCATTTTGGAGCTTGGCAAAGTTCGGCAAAGCTTGGCAAAGAATGGGAGAGTAAAAAATTTTTTATTTTTTTCTTATTTTTATAAAAAATTAAAAATCTCGCAATTTTGGAGCTTGGCAAAGTTCGGCAAAGCTTGGCAAAGTATGGGAGAGTAAAAAATTTTTTATTTTTTTTCTTATTTTTATAAAAAATTAAAAATCTCCCATATTGGAGCTTGGCAAAGTTCGGCAAAGCTTGGCAAAGTATGGGAGAATAAAAAATTTATTATTTTTTTCACATTTTTTTAAAAAATTAAAAATCTCGCATTTTGGAGCTTGGCAAAGTTCGGCAAAGCTTGGCAAAGTATGGGAGAATGAAAAATTTATTATTTTTTTCTTATTTTTATGAAAAATTAAAAATCTCGCTATTTTGGAGCTTGGCAAAGTTCGGCAAAGCTTGGCAAAGTATGGGAGAGTAAAAAATTTTTATATTTTTTCTTATTTTTATAAAAAATTAAAAATCTCGCATTTTGGAGCTTGGCAAAGTTCGGCAAAGCTTGGCAAAGTATGGGAGAATAAAAAATTCATTATTTTGTTCTTATTTTTATGAAAAATTAAAAATCTCGCATTTTGGAGCTTGGCAAAGTTCGGCAAAGCTTGGCAAAGTATGGGAGAATAAAAAATTTATTATTTTTTTCTTATTTTTATGTAAAATTAAAAATCTCGCATTTTGGAGCTTGGCAAAGTTCGGCAAAGCTTGGCAAAGTATGGGAGAATAAAAAATTTTGAATTTTTTTCATATTTTTATGAAAAATTAAAAATCTCGCATTTTGGAGCTTGGCAAAGTTCGGCAAAGCTTGGCAAAGTATGGGAGAATAAAAAATTTATTATTTTGTTCTTATTTTTATGGAAAATTAAAAATCTCGCATTTTGGAGCTTGGCAAAGTTCGGCAAAGCTTGGCAAAGTATGGGAGAATAAAAAATTTATTATTTTGTTCTTATTTTTATAAAAAATTAAAAATCTCGCATTTTGGAGCTTGGCAAAGTTCGGCAAAGCTTGGCAAAGTATGGGAGAGTAAAAAATTTTTTATTTTTTTCTTATTTTTATAAAAAATTAAAAATCTCGCATTTTGGAGCTTGGCAAAGTTCGGCAAAGCTTGGCAAAGTATGGGAGAATAAAAAATTTATTATTTTTTTCTTATTTTTATGAAAAATTAAAAATCTCGCATTTTGGAGCTTGGCAAAGTTCGGCAAAGCTTGGCAAAGTATGGGAGAATAAAAAATTTATTATTTTTTTCATATTTTTATGAAAAATTAAAAATCTCGCATTTTGGAGCTTGGCAAAGTTCGGCAAAGCTTGGCAAAGTATGGGAGAATAAAAAATTTTGAATTTTTTTCATATTTTTATGAAAAATTAAAAATCTCGCATTTTGGAGCTTGGCAAAGTTCGGCAAAGCTTGGCAAAGTATGGGAGAATAAAAAATTTATTATTTTTTTCATATTTTTATGAAAAATTAAAAATCTCGCATTTTGGAGCTTGGCAAAGTTCGGCAAAGCTTGGCAAAGTATGGGAGAATAAAAAATTTATTATTTTGTTCTTATTTTTATAAAAAATTAAAAATCTCGCATTTTGGAGCTTGGCAAAGTTCGGCAAAGCTTGGCAAAGTATGGGAGAGTAAAAAATTTTTTATTTTTTTCTTATTTTTATGAAAAATTAAAAATCTCGCATTTTGGAGCTTGGCAAAGTTCGGCAAAGCTTGGCAAAGTATGGGAGAGTAAAAAATTTTTTATTTTTTTCTTATTTTTATGAAAAATTAAAAATCTCGCATTTTGGAGCTTGGCAAAGTTCGGCAAAGCTTGGCAAAGTATAGGAGAATAAAAAATTATTTATTTTTTTCATATTTTTATGAAAAATTAAAAATCTCGCATTTTGGAGCTTGGCAAAGTTCGGCAAAGCTTGGCAAAGTATGGGAGAGTAAAAAATTTTTTATTTTTTTCTTATTTTTATAAAAAATTAAAAATCTCGCATTTTGGAGCTTGGCAAAGTTCGGCAAAGCTTGGCAAAGTATGGGAGAATAAAAAATTTTGAATTTTTTTCATATTTTTATGAAAAATTAAAAATCTCGCATTTTGGAGCTTGGCAAAGTTCGGCAAAGCTTGGCAAAGTATGGGAGAGTAAAAAATTTTTTATTTTTTTTCTTATTTTTATAAAAAATTAAAAATCTCGCATTTTGGAGCTTGGCAAAGTTCGGCAAAGCTTGGCAAAGTATGGGTAAATAAAAAATTTATTATTTTGTTCTTATTTTTATGGAAAATTAAAAATCTCGCATTTTGGAGCTTGGCAAAGTTCGGCAAAGCTTGGCAAAGTATGGGAGAATAAAAAATTTTGAATTTTTTTAATATTTTTATGAAAAATTAAAAATCTCGCATTTTGGAGCTTGGCAAAGTTCGGCAAAGCTTGGCAAAGTATGGGAGAATAAAAAATTTTGAATTTTTTTCATATTTTTATGAAAAATTAAAAATCTCGCATTTTGGAGCTTGGCAAAGTTCGGCAAAGCTTGGCAAAGTATGGGAGAATAAAAAATTTATTATTTTGTTCTTATTTTTATGGAAAATTAAAAATCTCGCATTTTGGAGCTTGGCAAAGTTCGGCAAAGCTTGGCAAAGTATGGGAGAATAAAAAATTTTGAATTTTTTTCATATTTTTATGAAAAATTAAAAATCTCGCATTTTGGAGCTTGGAAAAGTTCGGCAAAGCTTGGCAAAGTATGGGAGAATAAAAAATTTATTATTTTTTTCTTATTTTTATGTAAAATTAAAAATCTCGCATTTTGGAGCTTGGCAAAGTTCGGCAAAGCTTGGCAAAGTATGGGAGAATAAAAAATTTTGAATTGTTTTCATATTTTTATGAAAAATTAAAAATCTCGCATTTTGGAGCTTGGCAAAGTTCGGCAAAGCTTGGCAAAGTATGGGAGAATAAAAAATTTATTATTTTGTTCTTATTTTAATGGAAAATTACAAATCTCGCATTTTGGAGCTTGGCAAAGTTCGGCAAAGCTTGGCAAAGTATGGGAGAATAAAAAATTTTGAATTTTTTTCATATTTTTATGAAAAATTAAAAATCTCGCATTTTGGAGCTTGGCAAAGTTCGGCAAAGCTTGGCAAAGTATGGCAGAATAAAAAATTTATTATTTTGTTTTTATATTTTTATGTAAAATTAAAAATCTCGCATTTTGGAGCTTGGCAAAGTTCGGCAAAGCTTGGCAAAGAATGGGAGAGTAAAAAATTTTTTATTTTTTTCATATTTTTATGAAAAATTAAAAATCTCGCATTTTGGAGCTTGGCAAAGTTCGGCAAAGCTTGGCAAAGTATGGGAGAATAAAAAATTTTGAATTTTTTTCTTATTTTTATGCAAAATTAAAAATCTCGCATTTTGGAGCTTGGCAAAGTTCGGCAAAGCTTGGCAAAGTATGGGAGAATAAAAAATTTATTATTTTGTTCTTATTTTTATGGAAAATTAAAAATCTCGCATTTTGGAGCTTGGCAAAGTTCGGCAAAGCTTGGCAAAGTATGGGAGAATAAAAAATTTTGATTTTTTTAATATTTTTATGAAAAATATATACTCTCTCATTTTGGAGCTTGGCAAAGTTCGGCAAAGCTTGGCAAAGTATGGGAGAATAAAAAATTTATTATTTTGTTCTTATTTTTATGGAAAATTAAAAATCTCGCATTTTGGAGCTTGGCAAAGTTCGGCAAAGCTTGGCAAAGTATGGGAGAATAAAAAATTTTGAATTTTTTTCATATTTTTATGAAAAATTAAAAATCTCGCATTTTGGAGCTTGGCAAAGTTCGGCAAAGCTTGGCAAAGTATGGGAGAATAAAAAATTTATTATTTTGTTCTTATTTTTATGGAAAATTAAAAATCTCGCATTTTGGAGCTTGGCAAAGTTCGGCAAAGCTTGGCAAAGTATGGGAGAATAAAAAATTTATTATTTTGTTCTTATTTTTATAAAAAATTAAAAATCTCGCATTTTGGAGCTTGGCAAAGTTCGGCAAAGCTTGGCAAAGTATAGGAGAATAAAAAATTTTTTATTTTTTTCATATTTTTATGAAAAATTAAAAATCTCGCATTTTGGAGCTTGGCAAAGTTCGGCAAAGCTTGGCAAAGTATGGGAGAATAAAAAATTTATTATTTTGTTCTTATTTTTATGAAAAATTAAAAATCTCGCATTTTGGAGCTTGGCAAAGTTCGGCAAAGCTTGGCAAAGTATGGGAGAATAAAAAATTTTGAATTTTTTTCATATTTTTATGAAAAATTAAAAATCTCGCATTTTGGAGCTTGGCAAAGTTCGGCAAAGCTTGGCAAAGTATGGCAGAATAAATAATTTGAATTTTTTTCATATTTTTATGAAAAATTAAAAATCTCGCATTTTGGAGCTTGGCAAAGTTCGGCAAAGCTTGGCAAAGTATGGGAGAATAAAAAATTTTGAATTTTTTTCATATTTTTATGAAAAATTAAAAATCTCGCATTTTGGAGCTTGGCAAAGTTCGGCAAAGCTTGGCAAAGTATGGGAGAATAAAAAATTTATTATTTTGTTCTTATTTTTATGGAAAATTAAAAATCTCGCATTTTGGAGCTTGGCAAAGTTCGGCAAAGCTTGGCAAAGTATGGGAGAATAAAAAATTTTGAATTTTTTTCATATTTTTATGAAAAATTAAAAATCTCGCATTTTGGAGCTTGGCAAAGTTCGGCAAAGCTTGGCAAAGTATGGGAGAATAAAAAATATATAATTTTTTTCTTATTTTTATGAAAAATTAAAAATCTCGCATTTTGGAGCTTGTCAAAGTTCGGAAAAGATTGGCAAAGTATGGGTGAATAAAAAATTTATTATTTTGTTCTTATTTTTATGAAAAATTAAAAATCTCGCATTTTGGAGCCTGGCAAAGTTCGGCAAAGCTTGGCAAAGTATGGGAGAATAAAAAATTTATTATTTTTTTCATATTTTTATGAAAAATTAAAAATCTTGCATTTTGGAGCTTGGAAAAGTTCGGCAAAGCTTGGCAAAGTATGGGAGAATAAAAAAATTTATTATTTTTTTCATATTTTTATGAAAAATTAAAAATCTCGCATTTTGGAGCTTGGCAAAGTTCGGCAAAGCTTGGCAAAGTATGGGAGAATAAAAATTTTTTTATTTTTTTCATATTTTTATAAAAAATTAAAAATCTCGCATTTTGGAGCGTTGCAAAGTTCGGCAAAGCGTGGCAAAGTATGGGAGAATAAAAAATTTTTTATTTTTTTCTTATTTTTATGAAAAATTAAAAATCTCGCATTTTGGAGCTTGGCAAAGTTCGGCAAAGCTTGGCAAAGTATGGGAGAATAAAAAATTTATTATTTTTTTCTTATTTTTATGAAAAATTAAAAATCTCGCATTTTGGAGCTTGGCAAAGTTCGGCAAAGCTTGGCAAAGTATGGGAGAATAAAAAATTTTTTATTTTTTTCTTATTTTTATAAAAAATTAAAAATCTCGCATTTTGGAGCTTGGCAAAGTTCGGCAAAGCTTGGCAAAGTATGGGAGAGTAAAAAATTTTTTATTTTTTTCTTATTTTTATAAAAAATTAAAAATCTCGCATTTTGGAGCTTGGCAAAGTTCGGCAAAGCTTGGCAAAGTATGGGAGAATAAAAAATTTTTTATTTTTTTCTTATTTTTATGAAAAATTAAAAATCTCGCATTTTGGAGCTTGGCAAAGTTCGGCAAAGCTTGGCAAAGTATGGGAGAATAAAAAATTTTTATTTTTTTCATATTTTTATGAAAAATTAAAAATCTCGCATTTTGGAGCTTGGCAAAGTTCGGCAAAGCTTGGCAAAGTATGGGAGAATAAAAAATTTATTATTTTGTTCTTATTTTTATGAAAAATTAAAAATCTCGCTATTTTGGAGCTTGGCAAAGTTCGGCAAAGCTTGGCAAAGTATGGGAGAGTAAAAAATTTTTTATTTTTTTCTTATTTTTATGAAAAAATTAAAAATCTCGCATTTTGGAGCTTGGCAAAGTTCGGCAAAGTTTAGCAAAGTATGGGAGAATAAAAAATTTATTATTTTGTTCTTATTTTTATGGAAAATTAAAAATCTCGCATTTTGGAGCTTGGCAAAGTTCGGCAAAGCTTGGCAAAGTATGGGAGAATAAAAAATTTTTTATTTTTTTCATATTTTTATGAAAAATTAAAAATCTCGCATTTTGGAGCTTGGCAAAGTTCGGCAAAGCTTGGCAAAGTATGGGAGAATAAAAAATTTTGAATTTTTTTCATATTTTTATGAAAAATTAAAAATCTCGCATTTTGGAGCTTGGCAAAGTTCGGCAAAGCTTGGCAAAGTATGGTAGAATAAAAAATTTATTATTTTTTTCTTATTTTTATGGAAAAAATTAAAAATCTCGCATTATGGAGCTTGGCAAAGTTCCGCAAAGCTTGGCAAAGTATGGGAGAATAAAAAATTTATTATTTTGTTCTTATTTTTATGGAAAATTAAAAATCTCGCATTTTGGAGCTTGGCAAAGTTCGGCAAAGCTTGGCAAAGTATGGGAGAATAAAAAATTTATTATTTTGTTCTTATTTTTATGGAAAATTAAAAATCTCGCATTTTGGAGCTTGGCAAAGTTCGGCAAAGCTTGGCAAAGTATGGGAGAATAAAAAATTTTTTATTTTGTTCTTATTTTTATAAAAAATTAAAAATCTCGCATTTTGGAGCTTGGCAAAGTTCGGCAAAGCTTGGCAAAGTATTTGAGATTAAAAAATTTTTTATTTTTTTCTTATTTTTATGAAAAATTAAAAATCTCGCATTTTGGAGCTTGGCAAAGTTCGGCAAAGCTTGGCAAAGTATAGGAGAATAAAAAATTTTTTATTTTTTTCATATTTTTATGAAAAATTAAAAATCTCGCATTTTGGAGCTTGGCAAAGTTCGGCAAAGCTTGGCAAAGTATGGGAGAATAAAAAATTTATTATTTTGTTCTTATTTTTATGAAAAATTAAAAATCTCGCATTTTGGAGCTTGGCAAAGTTCGGCAAAGCTTGGCAAAGTATGGGAGAATAAAAAATTTATTATTTTGTTCTTATTTTTATGGAAAATTAAAAATCTCGCATTTTGGAGCTTGGCAAAGTTCGGCAAAGCTTGGCAAAGTATGGGAGAATAAAAAATTTATTATTTTTTTCTTATTTTTATAAAAAATTAAAAATCTCGCATTTTGGAGCTTGGCAAAGTTCGGCAAAGCTTGGCAAAGTATAAGAGAGTAAAAAATTTTTTATTTTTTTCTTATTTTTATGAAAAATTAAAAATCTCGCATTTTGGAGCTTGGCAAAGTTCGGCAAAGCTTGGCAAAGTATGGGAGAATAAAAAATTTTTTATTTTTTTCTTATTTTTATGAAAAATTAAAAATCTCGCATTTTGGAGCTTGGCAAAGTTCGGCAAAGCTTGGCAAAGTATGGGAGAGTAAAAAATTTTTAATTTTTTTTCTTATTTTAATGGAAAATTACAAATCTCGCATTTTGGAGCTTGGCAAAGTTCGGCAAAGCTTGGCAAAGTATGGGAGAATAAAAAATTTATTATTTTTTTCTTATTTTTATGAAAAATTAAAAATCTCGCATTTTGGAGCTTGGCAAAGTTCGGCAAAGCTTGGCAAAGTATGGGAGAATAAAAAAATTTTTTATTTTTTTTCATATTTTTATGAAAAATTAAAAATCTCGCATTTTGGAGCTTGGCAAAGTTCGGCAAAGCTTGGCAAAGTATGGGTGAATAAAAAATTTATTATTTTGTTCTTATTTTTATGAAAAATTAAAAATCTCGCATTTTGGAGCTTGGCAAAGTTCGGCAAAGCTTGGCAAAGTATGGGAGAATAAAAAATTTTGAATTTTTTTCATATTTTTATGAAAAATTAAAAATCTCGCATTTTGGAGCTTGGCAAAGTTCGGCAAAGCTTGGCAAAGTATGGGAGAATAAAAAATTTTGAATTTTTTAAATATTTTTATGAAAAATTAAAAATCTCGCATTTTGGAGCTTGGCAAAGTTCGGCAAAGCTTGGCAAAGAATGGGAGAGTAAAAAATTTTTTATTTTTTTTTTATTTTTATAAAAAATTAAAAATCTCGCAATTTTGGAGCTTGGCAAAGTTCGGCAAAGCTTGGCAAAGTATGGGAGAGTAAAAAATTTTTTATTTTTTTCTTATTTTTATAAAAAATTAAAAATCTCGCAGTTTGGAGCTTGTCAAAGTTCGGCAAAGCTTGGCAAAGTATGGGAGAATAAAAAGTTTTTTATTTTTTTCATATTTTTATGAAAAATTAAAAATCTCGCATTTTGGAGCTTGGCAAAGTTCGGCAAAGCTTGGCAAAGTATGGGAGAATAAAAAAAATTTTGAATTTTTTAAATATTTTTATGAAAAATTAAAAATCTCGCATTTTGGAGCTTGGCAAAGTTCGGCAAAGCTTGGCAAAGTATGGGAGAGTAAAATTTTTTTTATTTTTTTCTTATTTTTATAAAAAATTAAAAATCTCGCATTTTGGAGCTTGGCAAAGTTCGGCAAAGCTTGGCAAAGTATGGGAGAATAAATAATTTTGAATTTTTTTCATATTTTTATGAAAAATTAAAAATCTCGCATTTTGGAGCTTGTCAAAGTTCGTCAAAGCTTGGCAAAGTATGGGAGAATAAAAATTTTTTATTTTTTTCATATTTTTATGAAAAATTAAAAATCTTGCATTTTGGAGCTTGGCAAAGTTCGGCAAAGCTTGGCAAAGTATGGGTGAATAAAAAATTTATTATTTTGTTCTTATTTTTATGAAAAATTAAAAATCTCGCATTTTGGAGCTTGGCAAAGTTCGGCAAAGCTTGGCAAAGTATGGGAGAATAAAAAATTTTGAATTGTTTTCATATTTTTATGAAAAATTAAAAATCTCGCATTTTGGAGCTTGGCAAAGTTCGGCAAAGCTTGGCAAAGTATGGGAGAATAAAAAATTTATTATTTTGTTCTTATTTTAATGGAAAATTACAAATCTCGCATTTTGGAGCTTGGCAAAGTTCGGCAAAGCTTGGCAAAGAATGGGAGAGTAAAAAATTTTTTATTTTTTTTTTATTTTTATAAAAAATTAAAAATCTCGCAATTTTGGAGCTTGGCAAAGTTCGGCAAAGCTTGGCAAAGTATGGGAGAATAAAAAATTTTGAATTGTTTTCATATTTTTATGAAAAATTAAAAATCTCGCATTTTGGAGCTTGGCAAAGTTCGGCAAAGCTTGGCAAAGTATGGGAGAATAAAAAATTTATTATTTTGTTCTTATTTTAATGGAAAATTACAAATCTCGCATTTTGGAGCTTGGCAAAGTTCGGCAAAGCTTGGCAAAGTATGGGAGAATAAAAAATTTTGAATTGTTTTCATATTTTTATGAAAAATTAAAAATCTCGCATTTTGGAGCTTGGCAAAGTTCGGCAAAGCTTGGCAAAGTATGGGAGATTAAAAAATTTATTATTTTGTTCTTATTTTAATGGAAAATTACAAATCTCGCATTTTGGAGCTTGGCAAAGTTCGGCAAAGCTTGGCAAAGAATGGGAGAGTAAAAAATTTTTTATTTTTTTTTTATTTTTATAAAAAATTAAAAATCTCGCATTTTGGAGCTTGGCAAAGTTCGGCAAAGCTTGGCAAAGTATGGGAGAATAAAAAATTTATTATTTTGTTCTTATTTTAATGGAAAATTACAAATCTCGCATTTTGGAGCTTGGCAAAGTTCGGCAAAGCTTGGCAAAGAATGGGAGAGTAAAAAATTTTTTATTTTTTTTTTATTTTTATAAAAAATTAAAAATCTCGCAATTTTGGAGCTTGGCAAAGTTCGGCAAAGCTTGGCAAAGTATGGGAGAGTAAAAAATTTTTTATTTTTTTATTATTTTTATAAAAAATTAAAAATCTCGCAGTTTGGAGCTTGTCAAAGTTCGGCAAAGCTTGGCAAAGTATGGGAGAATAAAAAGTTTTTTATTTTTTTCATATTTTTATGAAAAATTAAAAATCTCGCATTTTGGAGCTTGGCAAAGTTCGGCAAAGCTTGGCAAAGTATGGGAGAATAAAAAAAATTTTGAATTTTTTAAATATTTTTATGAAAAATTAAAAATCTCGCATTTTGGAGCTTGGCCAAGTTCGGCAAAGCTTGGCAAAGTATGGGAGAGTAAAATTTTTTTTATTTTTTTCTTATTTTTATAAAAAATTAAAAATCTCGCATTTTGGAGCTTGGCAAAGTTCGGCAAAGCTTGGCAAAGTATGGGAGAATAAATAATTTTGAATTTTTTTCATATTTTTATGAAAAATTAAAAATCTCGCATTTTGGAGCTTGTCAAAGTTCGGCAAAGCTTGGCAAAGTATGGGAGAATAAAAATTTTTTATTTTTATCATATTTTTATGAAAAATTAAAAATCTTGCATTTTGGAGCTTGGCAAAGTTCGGCAAAGCTTGGCAAAGTATGGGTGAATAAAAAATTTATTATTTTGTTCTTATTCTTATGAAAAATTAAAAATCTCGCATTTTGGAGCTTGGCAAAGTTCGGCAAAGCTTGGCAAAGTATGGGTGAATAAAAAATTTATTATTTTGTTCTTATTTTTATGGAAAATTAAAAATCTCGCATTTTGGAGCTTGGCAAAGTTCGGCAAAGCTTGGCAAAGTATGGGAGAATAAAAAATTTTGAATTGTTTTCATATTTTTATGAAAAATTAAAAATCTCGCATTTTGGAGCTTGGCAAAGTTCGGCAAAGCTTGGCAAAGTATGGGAGAATAAAAAATTTATTATTTTGTTCTTATTTTAATGGAAAATTACAAATCTCGCATTTTGGAGCTTGGCAAAGTTCGGCAAAGCTTGGCAAAGTATGGGAGAGTAAAAAATTTTTTATTTTTTTCTTATTTTTATAAAAAATTAAAAATCTCGCAATTTTGGAGCTTGGCAAAGTTCGGCAAAGCTTGGCAAAGTATGGGAGAATAAATAATTTTGAATTTTTTTCATATTTTTATGAAAAATTAAAAATCTCGCATTTTGGAGCTTGTCAAAGTTCGGCAAAGCTTGGCAAAGTATGGGAGAATAAAAATTTTTTATTTTTTTCATATTTTTATGAAAAATTAAAAATCTTGCATTTTGGAGCTTGGCAAAGTTCGGCAAAGCTTGGCAAAGTATGGGAGCGTAAAATTTTTTTTATTTTTTTCTTATTTTTATAAAAAATTAAAAATCTCGCATTTTGGAGCTTGGCAAAGTTCGGCAAAGCTTGGCAAAGTATGGGAGAATAAAAAATTTATTATTTTGTTCTTATTTTAATGGAAAATTACAAATCTCGCATTTTGGAGCTTGGCAAAGTTCGGCAAAGCTTGGCAAAGAATGGGAGAGTAAAAAATTTTTTATTTTTTTCTTATTTTTATAAAAAATTAAAAATCTCGCAATTTTGGAGCTTGGCAAAGTTCGGCAAAGCTTGGCAAAGTATGGGAGAGTAAAAAATTTTTTATTTTTTTCTTATTTTTATAAAAAATTAAAAATCTCGCAGTTTGGAGCTTGTCAAAGTTCGGCAAAGCTTGGCAAAGTATGGGAGAATAAAAAGTTTTTTATTTTTTTCATATTTTTATAAAAAATCTCGCAATTTTGGAGCTTGGCAAAGTTCGGCAAAACTTGGCAAAGTATTGGAGAGTAAAAAATTTTTTATTTTTTTCTTATTTTTATAAAAAATTAAAAATCTCGCAGTTTGGAGCTTGTCAAAGTTCGGCAAAGCTTGGCAAAGTATGGGAGAATAAAAAGTTTTTTATTTTTTTCATATTTTTATAAAAAATTAAAAATCTCGCAATTTTGGAGCTTGGCAAAGTTCGGCAAAGCTTGGCAAAGTATGAGAGAGTAAAAAATTTTTTATTTTGTTCTTATTTTTATGGAAAATTAAAAATCTCGCATTTTGGAGCTTGGCAAAGTTCGGCAAAGCTTGGCAAAGTATGGGAGAATAAATAATTTTGAATTTTTTTCATATTTTTATGAAAAATTAAAAATCTCGCATTTTGGAGCTTGTCAAAGTTCGGCAAAGCTTGGCAAAGTATGGGAGAATAAAAAGTTTTTTATTTTTTTCATATTTTTATGAAAAATTAAAAATCTCGCATTTTGGAGCTTGGCAAAGTTCGGCAAAGCTTGGCAAAGTATGGGAGAGTAAAATTTTTTTTATTTTTTTCTTATTTTTATAAAAAATTAAAAATCTCGCATTTTGGAGCTTGGCAAAGTTTGGCAAAGCTTGGAAAAGTATTAGAGAATAAAAAATTTATTATTTTGTTCTTATTTTTATGAAAAATTAAAAATTTCGCATTTTGGAGCTTGTCAAAGTTCGGCAAAGCTTGGCAAAGTATGGGAGAATAAAAATTTTTTATTTTTTTCATATTTTTTTAAAAAATTAAAAATCTTGCATTTTGGAGCTTGGCAAAGTTCGGCAAAGCTTGGCAAAGTATGGGAGAGTAAAATTTTTTTTATTTTTTTCTTATTTTTATAAAAAATTAAAAATCTCGCATTTTGGAGCTTGGCAAAGTTCGGCAAAGCTTGGCAAAGTATTAGAGAATAAAAAATTTATTATTTTGTTCTTATTTTTATGGAAAATTAAAAATCTCGCATTTTGGAGCTTGACAAAGTTTGGCAAAGCTTGGCAAAGTATGGGAGAATAAATAATTTTGAATTTTTTTCATATTTTTATGAAAAATTAAAAATCTCGCAGTTTGGAGCTTGTCAAAGTTCGGCAAAGCTTGGCAAAGTATGGGAGAATAAAAAGTTTTTTATTTTTTTCATATTTTTATGAAAAATTAAAAATCTCGCATTTTGGAGCTTGGCAAAGTTCGGCAAAGCTTGGCAAAGTATGGGAGAATAAAAATTTTTTATTTTTTTCATATTTTTATGAAAAATTAAAAATCTTGCATTTTGGAGCTTGGCAAAGTTCGGCAAAGCTTGGCAAAGTATGGGAGAGTAAAATTTTTTAATTTTTTTCTTATTTTTATAAAAAATTAAAAATCTCGCATTTTGGAACTTGGCAAAGTTTGGCAAAGCTTGGCAAAGTATTAGAGAATAAAAAATTTATTATTTTGTTCTTATTTTTATGAAAAATTAAAAATCTCGCATTTTGGAGCTTGTCAAAGTTCAGCAAAGCTTGGCAAAGTATGGGAGAATAAAAATTTTTTATTTTTTTCATATTTTTATGAAAAATTAAAAATCTTGCATTTTGGAGCTTGGCAAAGTTCGGCAAAGCTTGGCAAAGTATGGGAGAATAAAAAATTTATTATTTTGTTCTTATTTTAATGGAAAATTACAAATCTCGCATTTTGGAGCTTGGCAAAGTTCGGCAAAGCTTGGCAAAGAATGGGAGAGTAAAAAATTTTTTATTTTTTTCTTATTTTTATAAAAAATTAAAAATCTCGCAATTTTGGAGCTTGGCAAAGTTCGGCAAAGCTTGGCAAAGTATGGGAGAGTAAAAAATTCTTTATTTTTTTCTTATTTTTATAAAAAATTAAAAATCTCGCAGTTTGGAGCTTGTCAAAGTTCGGCAAAGCTTGGCAAAGTATGGGAGAATAAAAAGTTTTTTATTTTTTTCATATTTTTATGAAAAATTAAAAATCTCGCATTTTGGAGCTTGGCAAAGTTCGGCAAAGCTTGGCAAAGTATGGGAGAATAAATAATTTTGAATTTTTTTCATATTTTTATGAAAAATTAAAAATCTTGCATTTTGGAGCTTGGCAAAGTTCGGCAAAGCTTGGCAAAGTATGGGAGAATAAATAATTTTGAATTTTTTTCATATTTTTATGAAAAATTAAAAATCTTGCATTTTGGAGCTTGGAAAAGTTCGGCAAAGCTTGGCAAAGTATGGGAGAGTAAAAATTTTTTTATTTTTTTCTTACTTTTATAAAAAATTAAAAATCTCGCATTTTGGAGCTTGGCAAAGTTCGGCAAAGCTTGGCAAAGTTTGGGAGAATAAAAAATTTTGAATTTTTGTCATATTTTTATGAAAAATTATAAATCTCAATTTCTGGAGCTTGGCAAAGTTCGGCAAAGCTTGGAAAAGTATAGGAGAATAAAAAATTTTGAATTTTTTTCATATTTTTATGAAAAATTAAAAATCTCGCATTTTGGAGCTTGGCAAAGTTCGGCAAAGCTTGGCAAAGTATGGGAGAAAAATAATTTTGAATTTTTTTCATATTTTTATGAAAAATTAAAAATCTCAATTTCTGGAGCTTGGCAAAGTTCGGCAAAGCTTGGAAAAGTATGGGAGAATAAAAAATTTTGAATTTTTTTCATATTTTTATGAAAAATTAAAAATCTCGCATTTTGGAGCTTGGCAAAGTTCGGCAAAGCTTGGCAAAGTATGGGAGAAAAATAATTTTGAATTTTTTTCATATTTTTATGAAAAATTAAAAATCTCGCATTTTGGAGCTTGGCAAAGTTCGGCAAAGCTTGGCAAAGTATGGGAGAATAAAAAATTTATTATTTTGTTCTTATTTTTATGGAAAATTAAAAATCTCGCATTTTGGAGCTTGGCAAAGTTCGGCAAAGCTTGGCAAAGTATGGGAGAATAAAAAATTTTGAATTTTTTTCATATTTTTATGAAAAATTAAAAATCTCGCATTTTGGAGCTTGGCAAAGTTCGGCAAAGCTTGGCAAAGTATGGGAGAATAAAAAATTTATTATTTTGTTCTTATTTTTATGGAAAATTAAAAATCTCGCATTTTGGAGCTTGACAAAGTTTGGCAAAGCTTGGCAAAGTATGGGAGAATAAAAAATTTTTAATTTTTTTCATATTTTTATGAAAAATTAAAAATCTCGCAGTTTGGAGCTTGTCAATGTTAGGCAAAGCTTGGCAAAGTATGGGAGAATAAAAAGTTTTTTATTTTTTTCATATTTTTATGAAAAATTAAAAATCTCGCATTTTGGAGCTTGGAAAAGTTCGGCAAAGCTTGGAAAAGTATGGGAGAATAAAAAATTTTGAATTTTTTTCATATTTTTATGAAAAATTAAAAATCTCGCATTTTGGAGCTTGGCAAAGTTCGGCAAAGCTTGGCAAAGTATAAGAGAGTAAAAAATTTTTTATTTTTTTCTTATTTTTATGAAAAATTAAAAATCTCGCATTTTGGAGCTTGGCAAAGTTCGGCAAAGCTTGGCAAAGTATGGGAGAATAAAAAATTTATTATTTTGTTCTTATTTTTATGAAAAATTAAAAATCTCGCATTTTGGAGCTTGGCAAAGTTCGGCAAAGCTTGGCAAAGTATGGGAGAATAAAAAATTTTGAATTTTTTTCATATTTTTATGAAAAATTAAAAATCTCGCATTTTGGAGCTTGGCAAAGTTCGGCAAAGCTTGGCAAAGTATGGGAGAATAAAAATTTTTTATTTTTTTCATATTTTTATGAAAAATTAAAAATCTTGCATTTTGGAGCTTGGCAAAGTTCGGCAAAGCTTGGCAAAGTATGGGAGAATAAAAAATTTATTATTTTGTTCTTATTTTTATGGAAAATTAAAAATCTCGCATTTTGGAGCTTGGCAAAGTTCGGCAAAGCTTGGCAAAGTATGGGAGAATAAAAAATTTATTATTTTGTTCTTATTTTTATGGAAAATTAAAAATCTCGCATTTTGGAGCTTGGCAAAGTTCGGCAAAGCTTGGCAAAGTATGGGAGAATAAAAAATTTATTATTTTTTACATATTTTTATAAAAAATTAAAAATCTCGCATTTTGGAGATTGGCAAAGTTCGGCAAAGCTTGGCAAAGTATGGGAGAATAAATAATTTTGAATTTTTTTCATATTTTTATGAAAAATTAAAAATCTCGCATTTTGGAGCTTGGCAAAGTTCGGCAAAGCTTGGCAAAGTATGGGAGAATAAAAAATTTATTATTTTGTTCTTATTTTTATGGAAAATTAAAAATCTCGCATTTTGGAGCTTGGCAAAGTTCGGCAAAGCTTGGCAAAGTATGGGAGAATAAAAAATTTTGAATTTTTTTCATATTTTTATGAAAAATTAAAAATCTCGCATTTTGGAGCTTGGCAAAGTTCGGCAAAGCTTGGCAAAGTATGGGAGAATAAAAAATTTATTATTTTGTTCTTATTTTTATGGAAAATTAAAAATCTCGCATTTTGGAGCTTGGCAAAGTTCGGCAAAGCTTGGCAAAGTATGGGAGAATAAAAAATTT
The DNA here is from genome assembly GCA_032873175.1 of Leptopilina drosophilae. Taxonomy (NCBI): domain Eukaryota; kingdom Metazoa; phylum Arthropoda; class Insecta; order Hymenoptera; family Figitidae; genus Leptopilina; species Leptopilina drosophilae. The sequence goes on along the minus strand of JAVJHS010000415.1, from coordinate 16,060 downwards.
TGAATTGTTTTCATATTTTTATGAAAAATTAAAAATCTCGCATTTTGGAGCTTGGCAAAGTTCGGCAAAGCTTGGCAAAGTATGGGAGAATAAAAATTTTTTATTTTTTTCATATTTTTATGAAAAATTAAAAATCTTGCATTTTGGAGCTTGGCAAAGTTCGGCAAAGCTTGGCAAAGTATAAGAGAGTAAAAAATTTTTTATTTTTTTCTTATTTTTATGAAAAATTAAAAATCTCGCATTTTGGAGCTTGGCAAAGTTCGGCAAAGCTTGGCAAAGTATGGGAGAATAAAAAATTTATTATTTTGTTCTTATTTTTATGAAAAATTAAAAATCTCGCATTTTGGAGCTTGGCAAAGTTCGGCAAAGCTTGGCAAAGTATGGGAGAATAAAAAATTTTGAATTTTTTTCATATTTTTATGAAAAATTAAAAATCTCGCATTTTGGAGCTTGGCAAAGTTCGGCAAAGCTTGGCAAAGTATGGGAGAATAAAAATTTTTTATTTTTTTCATATTTTTATGAAAAATTAAAAATCTCGCATTTTGGAGCTTGACAAAGTTTGGCAAAGCTTGGCAAAGTATGGGAGAATAAATAATTTTGAATTTTTTTCATATTTTTATGAAAAATTAAAAATCTCGCATTTTGGAGCTTGGCAAAGTTCGGCAAAGCTTGGCAAAGTATGGGAGAAAAAAAAATTTATTATTTTTTACATATTTTTATAAAAAATTAAAAATCTCGCATTTTGGAGATTGGCAAAGTTCGGCAAAGCTTGGCAAAGTATGGGAGAATAAATAATTTTGAATTTTTTTCATATTTTTATGAAAAATTAAAAATCTCGCATTTTGGAGCTTGGCAAAGTTCGGCAAAGCTTGGCAAAGTATGGGAGAATAAAAAATTTATTATTTTGTTCTTATTTTTATGGAAAATTAAAAATCTCGCATTTTGGAGCTTGGCAAAGTTCGGCAAAGCTTGGCAAAGTATGGGAGAATAAATAATTTCGAATTTTTTTCATATTTTTATGAAAAATTAAAAATCTCGCATTTTGGAGCTTGGCAAAGTTCGGCAAAGCTTGGCAAAGTATGGGAGAATAAAAAATTTATTATTTTGTTCTTATTTTTATGGAAAAATTAAAAATCTCGCATTTTGGAGCTTGGCAAAGTTCGGCAAAGCTTGGCAAAGTATGGGAGAATAAAAAATTTATTATTTTGTTCTTATTTTTATGAAAAATTAAAAATCTCGCATTTTGGAGCTTGGCAAAGTTCGGCAAAGCTTGGCAAAGTATGGCAGAATAAATAATTTGAATTTTGTTCTTATTTTTATGAAAAATTAAAAATTTCGCATTTTGGAGCTTGGCAAAGTTCGGCAAAGCTTGGCAAAGTATGGGAGAATAAAAAATTTTGAATTTTTTACATATTTTTATAAAAAATTAAAAATCTCGCATTTTGGAGCTTGGCAAAGTTCGGCAAAGCTTGGCAAAGTATGGTAGAATAAAAAATTTATTATTTTGTTCTTATTTTTATGGAAAATTAAAAATCTCGCATTTTGGAGCTTGGCAAAGTTCGGCAAAGCTTGGCAAAGTATGGGAGAAAAATAATTTTGAATTTTTTTCATATTTTTATGAAAAATTAAAAATCTCGCATTTTGGAGCTTGGCAAAGTTCGGCAAAGCTTGGCAAAGTATGGGAGAATAAAAAATTTATTATTTTGTTCTTATTTTTATGGAAAATTAAAAATCTCGCATTTTGGAGCTTGGCAAAGTTCGGCAAAGCTTGGCAAAGTATGGGAGAATAAAAAATTTATAATTTTGTTCTTATTTTTATGGAAAATTAAAAATCTCGCATTTTGGAGCTTGGCAAAGTTCGGCAAAGCTTGGCAAAGTATGGGAGAATAAAAAATTTATTATTTTGTTCTTATTTTTATGGAAAATTAAAAATCTCGCATTTTGGAGCTTGGCAAAGTTCGGCAAAGCTTGGCAAAGTATGGGAGAATAAAAAATTTATTATTTTGTTCTTATTTTTATGGAAAATTAAAAATCTCGCATTTTGGAGCTTGGCAAAGTTCGGCAAAGCTTGGCAAAGTATGGGAGAATAAAACATTTATTATTTTGTTCATATTTTTATAAAAAATTAAAAATCTCGCATTTCGGAGCTTGGCAAAGTTCGGCAAAGCTTGGCAAAGTATAAGAGAGTAAAAAATTTTTTATTTTTTTCTTATTTTTATGAAAAATTAAAAATCTCGCATTTTGGAGCTTGGCAAAGTTCGGCAAAGCTTGGCAAAGTATGGGAGAATAAAAAATTTATTATTTTGTTCTTATTTTTATGGAAAATTAAAAATCTCGCATTTTGGAGCTTGGCAAAGTTCGGCAAAGCTTGGCAAAGTATGGGAGAATAAAAAATTTATTATTTTGTTCTTATTTTTATAAAAAATTAAAAATCTCGCATTTTGGAGCTTGGCAAAGTTCGGCAAAGCTTGGCAAAGTATAAGAGAGTAAAAAATTTTTTATTTTTTTCTTATTTTTATAAAAAATTAAAAATCTCGCATTTTGGAGCTTGGCAAAGTTCGGCAAAGCTTGGCAAAGTATGGGAGAATAAAAAATTTATTATTTTGTTCTTATTTTTATGAAAAATTAAAAATCTCGCATTTTGGAGCTTGGCAAAGTTCGGCAAAGCTTGGCAAAGTATAGGAGAATAAAAAATTTTTTATTTTTTTCATATTTTTATGAAAAATTAAAAATCTCGCATTTTGGAGCTTGGCAAAGTTCGGCAAAGCTTGGCAAAGTATGGGAGAGTAAAAATTTTTTTATTTTTTTCTTACTTTTAAAAAAAATTAAAAATCTCGCATTTTGGAGCTTGGCAAAGTTCGGCAAAGCTTGGCAAAGTATGGGAGAATAAAAAATTTTGAATTTTTTTCATATTTTTATGGAAAATTAAAAATCTCGCATTTTGGAGCTTGGCAAAGTTCGGCAAAGCTTGGCAAAGTATGGGAGAGTAAAAAATTTTTTATTTTTTTCTTATTTTTATAAAAAATTAAAAATCTCGCATTTTGGAGCTTGGAAAAGTTCGGCAAAGCTTGGCAAAGTATGGGAGAATAAAAAATTTATTATTTTGTTCTTATTTTTATGGAAAATTAAAAATCTCAATTTCTGGAGCTTGGCAAAGTTCGGCAAAACTTGGCAAAGTATGGGAGAATAAATAATTTTGAATTTTTTTCATATTTTTATGAAAAATTAAAAATCTCGCATTTTGGAGCTTGGCAAAGTTCGGCAAAGCTTGGAAAAGTATGGGAGAATAAAAAATTTTGAATTTTTTTCATATTTTTATGAAAAATTAAAAATCTCGCATTTTTAAGCTTGGCAAAGTTCGGCAAAGCTTGGCAAAGTATGGGAGAATAAAAATTTTTTATTTTTTTCATATTTTTATGAAAAATTAAAAATCTTGCATTTTGGAGCTTGGCAAAGTTCGGCAAAGCTTGGCAAAGTATAAGAGAGTAAAAAATTTTTTATTTTTTTCTTATTTTTATGAAAAATTAAAAATCTCGCATTTTGGAGCTTGGCAAAGTTCGGCAAAGCTTGGCAAAGTATGGGAGAATAAAAATTTTTTATTTTTTTCATATTTTTATGAAAAATTAAAAATCTTGCATTTTGGAGCTTGGCAAAGTTCGGCAAAGCTTGGCAAAGTATAAGAGAGTAAAAAATTTTTTATTTTTTTCTTATTTTTATGAAAAATTAAAAATCTCGCATTTTGGAGCTTGGCAAAGTTCGGCAAAGCTTGGCAAAGTATGGGAGAATAAAAAATTTATTATTTTGTTCTTATTTTTATGAAAAATTAAAAATCTCGCATTTTGGAGCTTGGCAAAGTTCGGCAAAGCTTGGCAAAGTATGGGAGAATAAAAAATTTATTATTTTGTTCTTATTTTTATGGAAAATTAAAAATCTCGCATTTTGGAGCTTGGCAAAGTTCGGCAAAGCTTGGCAAAGTATGGGAGAATAAATAATTTTGAATTTTTTTCATATTTTTATGAAAAATTAAAAATCTCGCATTTTGGAGCTTGGCAAAGTTCGGCAAAGCTTGGCAAAGTATGGGAGAATAAAAAATTTATTATTTTGTTCTTATTTTTATGGAAAATTAAAAATCTCGCATTTTGGAGCTTGGCAAAGTTCGGCAAAGCTTGGCAAAGTATGGGAGAATAAATAATTTCGAATTTTTTTCATATTTTTATGAAAAATTAAAAATCTCGCATTTTGGAGCTTGGCAAAGTTCGGCAAAGCTTGGCAAAGTATGGGAGAATAAAAAATTTATTATTTTGTTCTTATTTTTATGGAAAATTAAAAATCTCGCATTTTGGAGCTTGGCAAAGTTCGGCAAAGCTTGGCAAAGTATGGGAGAATAAAAAATTTATTATTTTGTTCTTATTTTTATAAAAAATTAAAAATCTCGCATTTTGGAGCTTGGCAAAGTTCGGCAAAGCTTGGCAAAGTATAAGAGAGTAAAAAATTTTTTATTTTTTTCTTATTTTTATGAAAAATTAAAAATCTCGCATTTTGGAGCTTGGCAAAGTTCGGCAAAGCTTGGCAAAGTATGGGAGAATAAAAAATTTATTATTTTGTTCTTATTTTTATGAAAAATTAAAAATCTCGCATTTTGGAGCTTGGCAAAGTTCGGCAAAGCTTGGCAAAGTATGGGAGAATAAAAAATTTTGAATTTTTTTCATATTTTTATGAAAAATTAAAAATCTCGCATTTTGGAGCTTGGCAAAGTTCGGCAAAGCTTGGCAAAGTATAGCAGAATAAATAATTTGAATTTTTTTCATATTTTTATGAAAAATTAAAAATTTCGCATTTTGGAGCTTGGCAAAGTTCGGCAAAGCTTGGCAAAGTATGGGAGAATAAAAAATTTTGAATTTTTTACATATTTTTATAAAAAATTAAAAATCTCGCATTTTGGAGCTTGGCAAAGTTCGGCAAAGCTTGGCAAAGTATGGTAGAATAAAAAATTTATTATTTTGTTCTTATTTTTATGGAAAATTAAAAATCTCGCATTTTGGAGCTTGGCAAAGTTCGGCAAAGCTTGGCAAAGTATGGGAGAAAAATAATTTTAAATTTTTTTTCATATTTTTATGAAAAATTAAAAATCTCGCATTTTGGAGCTTGGCAAAGTTCGGCAAAGCTTGGCAAAGTATGGGAGAATAAAAAATTTATTATTTTGTTCTTATTTTTATGGAAAATTAAAAATCTCGCATTTTGGAGCTTGGCAAAGTTCGGCAAAGCTTGGCAAAGTATGGGAGAATAAAAAATTTATTATTTTGTTCTTATTTTTATGGAAAATTAAAAATCTCGCATTTTGGAGCTTGGCAAAGTTCGGCAAAGCTTGGCAAAGTATGGGAGAATAAAAAATTTATTATTTTGTTCTTATTTTTATAAAAAATTAAAAATCTCGCATTTTGGAGCTTGGCAAAGTTCGGTAAAGCTTGGCAAAGTATAAGAGAGTAAAAAATTTTTTATTTTTTTCTTATTTTTATGAAAAATTAAAAATCTCGCATTTTGGAGCTTGGCAAAGTTCGGCAAAGCTTGGCAAAGTATGGGAGAATAAAAAATTTATTATTTTGTTCTTATTTTTATGAAAAATTAAAAATCTCGCATTTTGGAGCTTGGCAAAGTTCGGCAAAGCTTGGCAAAGTATAGGAGAATAAAAAATTTTTTATTTTTTTCATATTTTTATGAAAAATTAAAAATCTCGCATTTTGGAGCTTGGCAAAGTTCGGCAAAGCTTGGCAAAGTATGGGAGAGTAAAAATTTTTTTATTTTTTTCTTACTTTTATAAAAAATTAAAAATCTCGCATTTTGGAGCTTGGCAAAGTTCGGCAAAGCTTGGCAAAGTATGGGAGAATAAAAAATTTTGAATTTTTTTCATATTTTTATGGAAAATTAAAAATCTCGCATTTTGGAGCTTGGCAAAGTTCGGCAAAGCTTGGCCAAGTATGGGAGAGTAAAAAATTTTTTATTTTTTTCTTATTTTTATAAAAAATTAAAAATCTCGCATTTTGGAGCTTGGAAAAGTTCGGCAAAGCTTGGCAAAGTATGGGAGAATAAAAAATTTATTATTTTGTTCTTATTTTTATGGAAAATTAAAAATCTCAATTTCTGGAGCTTGGCAAAGTTCGGCAAAGCTTGGAAAAGTATGGGAGAATAAAAAATTTTGAATTTTTTTCATTTTTTTATGAAAAATTAAAAATCTCGCATTTTTAAGCTTGGCAAAGTTCGGCAAAGCTTGGCAAAGTATGGGAGAATAAATAATTTTGAATTTTTTTCATATTTTTATGAAAAATTAAAAATCTCGCATTTTGGAGCTTAGCAAAGTTCGGCAAAGCTTGGCAAAGTATGGGAGAATAAAAAATTTATTATTTTGTTCTTATTTTTATGGAAAATTAAAAATCTCGCATTTTGGAGCTTGGCAAAGTTCGGCAAAGCTTGGCAAAGTATGGGAGAATAAATAATTTTGAACTTTTTTCTTATTTTTATAAAAAATTAAAAATCTCGCATTTTGGAGCTTGGAAAAGTTCGGCAAACCTTGGCAAAGTATGGGAGAGTAAAAAATTTTTTATTTTTTTCTTATTTTTATAAAAAATTAAAAATCTCGCATTTTGAAGCTTGGCAAAGTTCGGCAAAGCTTGGCAAAGTATGGGAGAATAAAAAATTTTGAATTTTTTTCATATTTTTATGAAAAATTAAAAATCTCAATTTCTGGAGCTTGGCAAAGTTCGGCAAAGCTTGGAAAAGTATGGGAGAATAAAAAATTTTGAATTTTTTTCATATTTTTATGAAAAATTAAAAATCTCGCATTTTTAAGCTTGGCAAAGTTCGGCAAAGCTTGGCAAAGTATGGGAGAATAAATAATTTTGAATTTTTTTCATATTTTTATGAAAAATTAAAAATCTCGCATTTTGGAGCTTAGCAAAGTTCGGCAAAGCTTGGCAAAGTATGGGAGAATAAAAAATTTATTATTTTGTTCTTATTTTTATGGAAAATTAAAAATCTCGCATTTTGGAGCTTGGCAAAGTTCGGCAAAGCTTGGCAAAGTATGGGAGAATAAATAATTTTGAATTTTTTTCATATTTTTATGAAAAATTAAAAATCTCGCATTTTGGAGCTTGGCAAATTTCGGCAAAGCTTGGCAAAGTATGGGAGAATAAAAAATTTATTATTTTGTTCTTATTTTTATGGAAAATTAAAAATCTCGCATTTTGGAGCTTGGCAAAGTTCGGCAAAGCTTGGCAAAGTATGGGAGAATAAATAATTTTGAATTTTTTTCATATTTTTATGAAAAATTAAAAATCTCGCATTTTGGAGCTTGGCAAAGTTCGGCAAAGCTTGGCAAAGTATGGGAGAATAAAAAATTTTGAATTTTTTTCATATTTTTATGGAAAATTAAAAATCTCGCATTTTGGAGCTTGGCAAAGTTCGGCAAAGCTTGGCAAAGTATGGGAGAATAAAAAATTTTGAATTGTTTTCATATTTTTATGAAAAATTAAAAATCTCGCATTTTGGAGCTTGGCAAAGTTCGGCAAAGCTTGGCAAAGTATGGGAGAATAAAAAATTTATTATTTTGTTCTTATTTTTATGGAAAATTAAAAATCTCGCATTTTGGAGCTTGGCAAAGTTCGGCAAAGCTTGGCAAAGTATGGGAGAGTAAAAAATTTTTTATTTTTTTCTTATTTTTATAAAAAATTAAAAATCTCGCATTTTGGAGCTTGGCAAAGTTCGGCAAAGCTTGGCAAAGTATGGGAGAGTAAAAAATTTATTATTTTGTTCTTATTTTTATAAAAAATTAAAAATCTCGCATTTTGGAGCTTGGCAAAGTTCGGCAAAGCTTGGCAAAGTATAAGAGAGTAAAAAATTTTTTATTTTTTTCTTATTTTTATGAAAAATTAAAAATCTCGCATTTTGGAGCTTGGCAAAGTTCGGCAAAGCTTGGCAAAGTATGGGAGAATAAAAAATTTATTATTTTGTTCTTATTTTTATGGAAAATTAAAAATCTCGCATTTTGGAGCTTGGCAAAGTTCGGCAAAGCTTGGCAAAGTATGGGAGAATAAATAATTTCGAATTTTTTTCATATTTTTATGAAAAATTAAAAATCTCGCATTTTGGAGCTTGGCAAAGTTCGGCAAAGCTTGGCAAAGTATGGGAGAATAAAAAATTTATAATTTTGTTCTTATTTTTATGGAAAATTAAAAATCTCGCATTTTGGAGCTTGGCAAAGTTCGGCAAAGCTTGGCAAAGTATGGGAGAATAAAAAAATTTATTATTTTGTTCTTATTTTTATAAAAAATTAAAAATCTCGCATTTTGGAGCTTGGCAAAGTTCGGCAAAGCTTGGCAAAGTATAAGAGAGTAAAAAATTTTTTATTTTTTTCTTATTTTTATGAAAAATTAAAAATCTCGCATTTTGGAGCTTGGCAAAGTTCGGCAAAGCTTGGCAAAGTATGGGAGAATAAAAAATTTATTATTTTGTTCTTATTTTTATGAAAAATTAAAAATCTCGCATTTTGGAGCTTGGCAAAGTTCGGCAAAGCTTGGCAAAGTATAGGAGAATAAAAAATTTTTTATTTTTTTCATATTTTTATGAAAAATTAAAAATCTCGCATTTTGGAGCTTGGCAAAGTTCGGCAAAGCTTGGCAAAGTATGGGAGAGTAAAAATTTTTTTATTTTTTTCTTACTTTTATAAAAAATTAAAAATCTCGCATTTTGGAGCTTGGCAAAGTTCGGCAAAGCTTGGCAAAGTATGGGAGAATAAAAAATTTTGAATTTTTTTCATATTTTTATGGAAAATTAAAAATCTCGCATTTTGGAGCTTGGCAAAGTTCGGCAAAGCTTGGCAAAGTATGGGAGAGTAAAAAATTTTTTATTTTTTTCTTATTTTTATAAAAAATTAAAAATCTCGCATTTTGGAGCTTGGAAAAGTTCGGCAAAGCTTGGCAAAGTATGGGAGAATAAAAAATTTATTATTTTGTTCTTATTTTTATGGAAAATTAAAAATCTCAATTTCTGGAGCTTGGCAAAGTTCGGCAAAGCTTGGAAAAGTATGGGAGAATAAAAAATTTTGAATTTTTTAAATATTTTTATAAAAATTAAAAATCTCGCATTTTTAAGCTTGGCAAAGTTCGGCAAAGCTTAGCAAAGTATGGGAGAATAAATAATTTTGAATTTTTTTCATATTTTTATGAAAAATTAAAAATCTCGCATTTTGGAGCATAGCAAAGTTCGGCAAAGCTTGGCAAAGTATGAGAGAATAAAAAATTTATTATTTTGTTCTTATTTTTATGGAAAATTAAAAATCTCGCATTTTGGAGCTTGGCAAAGTTCGGCAAAGCTTGGCAAAGTATGGGAGAATAAATAATTTTGAATTTTTTTCTTATTTTTATAAAAAATTAAAAATCTCGCATTTTGGAGCTTGGAAAAGTTCGGCAAACCTTGACAAAGTATGGGAGAGTAAAAAATTTTTTATTTTTTTCTTATTTTTATAAAAAATTAAAAATCTCGCATTTTGAAGCTTGGCAAAGTTCGGCAAAGCTTGGCAAAGTATGGGAGAATAAAAAATTTATTATTTTGTTCTTATTTTTATGGAAAATTAAAAATCTCAATTTCTGGAGCTTGGCAAAGTTCGGCAAAGCTTGGAAAAGTATGAGAGAATAAAAAATTTTGAATTTTTTTCTTATTTTTATAAAAAATTAAAAATCTCGCATTTTGGAGCTTGGAAAAGTTCGGCAAAGCTTGGCAAAGTATGGGAGAATAAAAAATTTATTATTTTGTTCTTATTTTTATGGAAAATTAAAAATCTCAATTTCTGGAGCTTGGCAAAGTTCGGCAAAGCTTGGAAAAGTATGGGAGAATAAAAAATTTTGAATTTTTTTAATATTTTTATGAAAAATTAAAAATCTCGCATTTTTAAGCTTGGCAAAGTTCGGCAAAGCTTAGCAAAGTATGGGAGAATAAATAATTTTGAATTTTTTTCATATTTTTATGAAAAATTAAAAATCTCGCATTTTGGAGCTTAGCAAAGTTCGGCAAAGCTTGGCAAAGTATGGGAGAATAAAAAATTTATTATTTTGTTCTTATTTTTATGGAAAATTAAAAATCTCGCATTTTGGAGCTTGGCAAAGTTCGGCAAAGCTTGGCAAAGTATGGGAGAATAAATAATTTTGAATTTTTTTCTTATTTTTATAAAAAATTAAAAATCTCGCATTTTGGAGCTTGGAAAAGTTCGGCAAACCTTGGCAAAGTATGGGAGAGTAAAAAATTTTTTATTTTTTTCTTATTTTTATAAAAAATTAAAAATCTCGCATTTTGAAGCTTGGCAAAGTTCGGCAAAGCTTGGCAAAGTATGGGAGAATAAAAAATTTTGAATTTTTTTCATATTTTTATGAAAAATTAAAAATCTCAATTTCTGGAGCTTGGCAAAGTTCGGCAAAGCTTGGAAAAGTATGGGAGAATAAAAAATTTTGAATTTTTTTCATATTTTTATGAAAAATTAAAAATCTCGCATTTTTAAGCTTGGCAAAGTTCGGCAAAGCTTGGCAAAGTATGGGAGAATAAATAAATTTGAATTTTTTTCATATTTTTATGAAAAATTAAAAATCTCGCATTTTGGAGCTTGGCAAAGTTCGGCAAAGCTTGGCAAAGTATGTGAGAATAAATAATTTTGAATTTTTTTCATATTTTTATGAAAAATTAAAAATCTCGCATTTTGGAGCTTGGCAAAGTTCGGCAAAGCTTGGCAAAGTATGGGAGAATAAAAAATTTATTATTTTGTTCTTATATTTTTATGGAAAATTAAAAATCTCGCATTTTGGAGCTTGGCAAAGTTCGGCAAAGCTTGGCAAAGTATGGGAGAATAAATAATTTTGAATTTTTTTCATATTTTTATGAAAAATTAAAAATCTCGCATTTTGGAGCTTGGCAAAGTTCGGCAAAGCTTGGCAAAGTATGGGAGAATAAAAAATTTTGAATTTTTTTCATATTTTTATGAAAAATTAAAAATCTCGCATTTTGGAGCTTGGCAAAGTTCGGCAAAGCTTGGCAAAGTATGGTAGAATAAAAAATTTATTATTTTGTTCTTATTTTTATGGAAAATTAAAAATCTTGCATTTTGGAGCTTGGCAAAGTTCGGCAAAGCTTGGCAAAGTATGGGAGAATAAAAAATTTATTATTTTGTTCTTATTTTTATGGAAAATTAAAAATCTCGCATTTTGGAGCTTGGCAAAGTTCGGCAAAGCTTGGCAAAGTATGGGAGAGTAAAAAATTTTTTATTTTTTTCTTATTTTTATAAAAAATTAAAAATCTCGCATTTTGGAGCTTGGCAAAGTTCGGCAAAGCTTGGCAAAGTATGGGAGAATAAAAAATTTTGAATTGTTTTCATATTTTTATGAAAAATTAAAAATCTCGCATTTTGGAGCTTGGCAAAGTTCGGCAAAGCTTGGCAAAGTATGGGAGAATAAAAAATTTTGAATTGTTTTCATATTTTTATGAAAAATTAAAAATCTCGCATTTTGGAGCTTGGCAAAGTTCGGCAAAGCTTGGCAAAGTATGGGAGAATAAAAAATTTTGAATTTTTTTCATATTTTTATGAAAAATTAAAAATCTCGCATTTTGGAGCTTGGCAAAGTTCGGCAAAGCTTGGCAAAGTATGGGAGAATAAAAAATTTATTATTTTGTTCTTATTTTTATGGAAAATTAAAAATCTCGCATTTTGGAGCTTGGCAAAGTTCGGCAAAGCTTGGCAAAGTATGGGAGAGTAAAAAATTTTTTATTTTTTTCTTATTTTTATAAAAAATTAAAAATCTCGCATTTTGGAGCTTGGCAAAGTTCGGCAAAGCTTGGCAAAGTATGGGAGAATAAAAAATTTTGAATTGTTTTCATATTTTTATGAAAAATTAAAAATCTCGCATTTTGGAGCTTGGCAAAGTTCGGCAAAGCTTGGCAAAGTATGGGAGAATAAAAAATTTTGAATTTTTTTCATATTTTTATGAAAAATTAAAAATCTCGCATTTTTAAGCTTGGCAAAGTTCGGCAAAGCTTGGCAAAGTATGGGAGAATAAATAATTTTGAATTTTTTTCATATTTTTATGAAAAATTAAAAATCTCGCATTTTGGAGCTTAGCAAAGTTCGGCAAAGCTTGGCAAAGTATGGGAGAATAAAAAATTTATTATTTTGTTCTTATTTTTATGGAAAATTAAAAATCTCGCATTTTGGAGCTTGGCAAAGTTCGGCAAAGCTTGGCAAAGTATGTGAGAATAAATAATTTTGAATTTTTTTCATATTTTTATGAAAAATTAAAAATCTCGCATTTTGGAGCTTGGCAAAGTTCGGCAAAGCTTGGCAAAGTATGGGAGAATAAAAAATTTATTATTTTGTTCTTATATTTTTATGGAAAATTAAAAATCTCGCATTTTGGAGCTTGGCAAAGTTCGGCAAAGCTTGGCAAAGTATGGGAGAATAAAAAATTTTGAATTGTTTTCATATTTTTATGAAAAATTAAAAATCTCGCATTTTGGAGCTTGGCAAAGTTCGGCAAAGCTTGGCAAAGTATGGGAGAGTAAAAAATTTTTTATTTTTTTCTTATTTTTATAAAAAATTAAAAATCTCGCATTTTGGAGCTTGGCAAAGTTCGGCAAAGCTTGGCAAAGTATGGTAGAATAAAAAATTTATTATTTTGTTCTTATTTTTATGGAAAATTAAAAATCTCGCATTTTGGAGCTTGGCAAAGTTCGGCAAAGCTTGGCAAAGTATGGGAGAATAAAAAATTTTGAATTGTTTTCATATTTTTATGAAAAATTAAAAATCTCGCATTTTGGAGCTTGGCAAAGTTCGGCAAAGCTTGGCAAAGTATGGGAGAATAAAAAATTTTGAATTTTTTTCATATTTTTATGAAAAATTAAAAATCTCGCATTTTGGAGCTTGGCAAAGTTCGGCAAAGCTTGGCAAAGTATGGGAGAATAAAAAATTTATTATTTTGTTCTTATATTTTTATGGAAAATTAAAAATCTCGCATTTTGGAGCTTGGCAAAGTTCGGCAAAGCTTGGCAAAGTATGGGAGAATAAAAAATTTTGAATTGTTTTCATATTTTTATGAAAAATTAAAAATCTCGCATTTTGGAGCTTGGCAAAGTTCGGCAAAGCTTGGCAAAGTATGGGAGAGTAAAAAATTTTTTATTTTTTTCTTATTTTTATAAAAAATTAAAAATCTCGCATTTTGGAGCTTGGCAAAGTTCGGCAAAGCTTGGCAAAGTATGGTAGAATAAAAAATTTATTATTTTGTTCTTATTTTTATGGAAAATTAAAAATCTCGCATTTTGGAGCTTGGCAAAGTTCGGCAAAGCTTGGCAAAGTATGGGAGAATAAAAAATTTTGAATTGTTTTCATATTTTTATGAAAAATTAAAAATCTCGCATTTTGGAGCTTGGCAAAGTTCGGCAAAGCTTGGCAAAGTATGGGAGAATAAAAAATTTTGAATTTTTTTCATATTTTTATGAAAAATTAAAAATCTCGCATTTTGGAGCTTGGCAAAGTTCGGCAAAGCTTGGCAAAGTATGGTAGAATAAAAAATTTATTATTTTGTTCTTATTTTTATGGAAAATTAAAAATCTCGCATTTTGGAGCTTGGCAAAGTTCGGCAAAGCTTGGCAAAGTATGGGAGAATAAAAAATTTGAATTGTTTTCATATTTTTATGAAAAATTAAAAATCTCGCATTTTGGAGCTTGGCAAAGTTCGGCAAAGCTTGGCAAAGTATGGGAGAATAAAAAATTTATTATTTTGTTCTTATTTTTATGGAAAATTAAAAATCTCGCATTTTGGAGCTTGGCAAAGTTCGGCAAAGCTTGGCAAAGTATGGGAGAGTAAAAAATTTTTTATTTTTTTCTTATTTTTATAAAAAATTAAAAATCTCGCATTTTGAAGTTTGGCAAAGTTCGGCAAAGCTTGGCAAAGTATGGGAGAATAAAAAATTTATTATTTTGTTCTTATTTTTATGGAAAATTAAAAATCTCAATTTCTGGAGCTTGGCAAAGTTCGGCAAAGCTTGGAAAAGTATGGGAGAATAAAAAATTTTGAATTTTTTTCTTATTTTTATAAAAAATTAAAAATCTCGCATTTTTAAGCTTGGCAAAGTTCGGCAAAGCTTGGCAAAGTATGGGAGAATAAATAATTTTGAATTTTTTTCATATTTTTATGAAAAATTAAAAATCTCGCATTTTGGAGCTTAGCAAAGTTCGGCAAAGCTTGGCAAAGTATGGGAGAATAAAAAATTTATTATTTTGTTCTTATTTTTATGGAAAATTAAAAATCTCGCATTTTGGAGCTTGGCAAAGTTCGGCAAAGCTTGGCAAAGTATGGGAGAATAAATAATTTTGAATTTTTTTCTTATTTTTATAAAAAATTAAAAATCTCGCATTTTGGAGCTTGGAAAAGTTCGGCAAACCTTGGCAAAGTATGGGAGAATAAAAAATTTATTATTTTGTTCTTATTTTTATGGAAAATTAAAAATCTCGCATTTTGGAGCTTGGCAAAGTTCGGCAAAGCTTGGCAAAGTATGTGAGAATAAATAATTTTGAATTTTTTTCATATTTTTATGAAAAATTAAAAATCTCGCATTTTGGAGCTTGGCAAAGTTCGGCAAAGCTTGGCAAAGTATGGGAGAATAAAAAATTTATTATTTTGTTCTTATATTTTTATGGAAAATTAAAAATCTCGCATTTTGGAGCTTGGCAAAGTTCGGCAAAGCTTGGCAAAGTATGGGTGAATAAAAAATTTATTATTTTGTTCTTATTTTTATGAAAAATTAAAAATCTCGCATTTTTAAGCTTGGCAAAGTTCGGCAAAGCTTGGCAAAGTATGGGAGAATAAAAAATTTATTATTTTTTTCTTATATTTTTATGGAAAATTAAAAATCTCGCATTTTGGAGCTTGGCAAAGTTCGGCAAAGCTTGGCAAAGTATGGGAGAATAAATAATTTTGAATTTTTTTCATATTTTTATGAAAAATTAAAAATCTCGCATTTTGGAGCTTGGCAAAGTTCGGCAAAGCTTGGCAAAGTATGGGAGAGTAAAAAATTTTTTATTTTTTTCTTATTTTTATAAAAAATTAAAAATCTCGCATTTTGGAGCTTGGCAAAGTTCGGCAAAGCTTGGCAAAGTATGGGAGAATAAAAAATTTTGAATTGTTTTCATATTTTTATGAAAAATTAAAAATCTCGCATTTTGGAGCTTGGCAAAGTTCGGCAAAGCTTGGCAAAGTATGGGAGAATAAAAAATTTTGAATTGTTTTCATATTTTTATGAAAAATTAAAAATCTCGCATTTTGGAGCTTGGCAAAGTTCGGCAAAGCTTGGCAAAGTATGGGAGAATAAAAAATTTATTATTTTGTTCTTATTTTTATGGAAAATTAAAAATCTCGCATTTTGGAGCTTGGCAAAGTTCGGCAAAGCTTGGCAAAGTATGGGAGAGTAAAAAATTTTTTATTTTTTTCTTATTTTTATAAAAAATTAAAAATCTCGCATTTTGGAGCTTGGCAAAGTTCGGCAAAGCTTGGCAAAGTATGGGAGAGTAAAAAATTTTTTATTTGTTTCTTATTTTTATAAAAATTTAAAAATCTTGCAGTTTGGAGCTTGGCAAAGTTCGGCAAAGCTTGGCAAAGTATGGGAGAATAAAAAATTTTGAATTTTTTTCACATTTTTTTTTGAAAATTAAAAATCTCAATTTCTGGAGCTTGGCAAAGTTCGGCAAAAGTCGGCAAAGTAAAGGAGATTGAAAAATTTTTTTTTAGTATTGTTTTGGAAAATTAAAAATCTCAATGAAGAAAAAATAGTTTTTTTTCTCCCATACTTTGCCAAGCTTTGCCGAACTTTGCCAAGCTCCGAAAATCAAGATTTTTAATTTTTCATAAAAATATGAAAAAAATGCAAAATTTTTTATTCTCCCATACTTTGCCAAGGTTTGCCGAACTTTGCCATGCTCCAGAAATTGAGATTTTTAATTTTTCATAAAAATTTGAAAAAAATTCAATAATTTTTA